>JALIZH010025363.1:0-17809 GCA_030522465.1 Rhipicephalus appendiculatus
AATCTATTTGTTACCAACATCATATGTGCAAGCCCTACCGCCAAAAGCGATGAACTGAGCCAAATTACCGCGCATTTCGTAGAAAGCGATCCCTCTCTACATGCCAGGCAATGCCAGCGAACGCGAACGTTTGAACCAATATGGCGTCCACAAAAGCAGTGTCTCCACCCTGTTCCGAAGGAGCACATCGAGGCACCCAACGTCGATATCTCACGCAGCGCCTCCTTTATTTTATCAATGCTAGCCAGATGCGGCCAATTCAACGTAGAGTAGGCGCTGTCTAAGGCAAGGCAAAACGTAGTAGCACGGCCGGCACAAGACTTTCGTCTTTCGACGACATTTGCCGCGAAGCACGCAGATACGCGGCCAATTTTTTTGTTATACTGAGATATTTGGGCACAATTTCCAAGCGCAATTAGTCTTGCTGTTACGCATTGAGTATTTGTCCCCACACAACTGTTAGACATTACTAAAGGATCGCTCAATAAATCATTTGCCTTATGTGCAGTAATGGACTTACGCGTTAATCTAGGGAAGTACGGGTGTGGAAACTTATTTTGTTGTTACTCTCACCAATCAAGATCTGGAATTTTCGAAGGTGAGAAATAAACGAAACGTGCATTTAAGTCGACGCGTTGCCTCCAGGTCTGAGTGTGTATCAGTGCACAATATGCATGTGAAATAATTCGTCACGGCATTTGAAGGAACACAACTGTATTTACATTATTTACAAATGATAATTGGAACACCGTCCATAGCGTACGCTTTCTTCTTTCTCTTCTTTCTTGATTAGCGCTCGCACGTGCTGCTCGACGGCTTCTTCTTCTTCTCCTTTTTCTCCGCGAAAAGAAAATATTCAACATCCTCCGCCCACCCCAAAGTCGGGTACTGTGAGTTCATTACTGCGAAGAGTCTTCCGAAAATGCTCCAGCAATTTCTTACGATGGAGCCACTTTCTCGTGACCGTATGTCTTGATCCTGAAGTGGCGACCTTTTCGTTCGGGTAGAGAAGGGGATCAGATCGGCGTACTCGTTCACTTGGTACCGGTGCAACAGGTGCGCTGCTTGGCTTTGAGCGTTTCTTGATAGATGTTTTGCAACCTCTGATAACATTCCTTACAGTTGGTCTTCCGCGGGGTACACGACATTTTCCTCGAGGTTTATGAAGGGTAGCTTGTAGGCCACCAACAGGCTTGGATGACGTTAGCTGACTGGCACTGTCACTCAGCCACATCAGCAACTCTTGTATCTCTCGGTTGAGGGCTTGAGCCTCTCGCAGGACAGCTTCCAACTGCGGCTGGCGCTCAGCTGTTTTGTCTTGCAGTGCCTTCCATCGCCGGTTCAGGTCGGCTAGCTCGGTCTGTATAATGCTGGCGTATTCGCTGTGCCGGTCTACTTCAATCAGCTGGTGACCAGCGCGGTTCAGCGTGTCCACACCACCTGGGTGCGCTTGGATGTCATTCATCAGCCACTTGTGCTTAGCCAGCTCAACCTCGATGACTTGAGCATCGCCGGCAACCGGTGGTTCTCGACCTGTCTGGCGGCACCGGTCCGCTTCGGGATGGGTCTCTTGAATTCCTTGCTTGATCTCGTGCAGCACCTCCTGTTCAAATCTTTCTAGCTTGGCATTTGTTTCTTTCGTTGGAGTGCTGTCATCTGGCATAATCTCGACGCTCTCCCCGCCCCTGAACCTCCGTACAACCTCGTCCCTGAAGTCAGCCGATGTACTTAGTCCCAAGACGCATACCTTGAGAGCTGATTTCAAAGAAGTGTCACACGAAAGTGGTCCTTGCAACATCCAACCAAAAGCAGAACCCATCGCCACCAAGCTTTTTTGTCCATGGTACCGCTTCGTCTCTCCCGCCATGAATTGCCATAGCTGATCAGCACCGATTAAAAGGCTGATTCCCGGAACTGCAGCCATGCCCGGTAGCAACAACTTATCAGCAAGGAGATGGCCGTCGATTTCGATGTCTCTGACAAAGTCATGGTCGACTGGTACTTGCGCAACATCCTTGCAGACGAACGGTACTTCAATGGCTGTTAATAGGTACTCCTGGGTGTCATACTGACTGCGAAGTTTTAGTTCGACGACACGATGTTGTCTCGGAACGGAACTTGTCTGTGCAAATATATTTAACTGTAGATTAACCGATCCAAGTTCTTTCAATCCAAGTGCCTTGGACACGTCTTCACGAATAAATGTACGCTGGCTTCCGCTGTCCACCATGCCACGAATATAGGCCTTTTGCGTTTTCCCCATGATCCATGCCCCAAATGTTCGCAATAAGACATCAGAGTCCACGTACGAATGAGAGCTGGTATGCAGACTGCAGTTACGGAGCCTTCGTGTTCTTCCATCTTAGGTTTCCACTTGGGATCGCACATTGAAGAAACGTGTCTACCTCCGCATGTTCCACACTTGACTTTTCTGTAGCAGTCTTTGGCTAGATGTCCTCTTACGGTGCATCGATAACATCGATTCTCGGTAGCCAATTTCTCCAACTTTTCTTCATAGGTAATACTGCTGTCACAAACTGGAGTTGCGTGCTTTGCAGACCCATAAAACAGACAGTCTTTATCCTTAACTTTCGACGAAGACTGCAAGACCGCTGCTGTTGGTAGAGTGGCGTGCAAGTTCCTTTTCTCTTCAGGTGGACGGACGCCATTCTTTCCTTTAAAGTCATGAACTTCACTTCTTTCGCGGCTTTCAACATCCACGCGAAGATACGTCAGGAGTTCTTGCAACTCCTTCTCGGCTGTGGCTGTCGATGCCGAGCCATGCTGTTGTCCAGAGCCTGCATTGTCGGTCGTAGATGGTGGTAACCTTAAGTTAGCTTCTTTCCGGTAATAACCAACGACAATGTCTGTTGGCAGTGCCTTCAACAAAATATACGTCATCATAGTTGCATAACTGGCAGCACTGACGTTTAATCTTTTCAGACCTCTGATGTGACACTGCACATAATCCAACAGTTTTCGAAGGTTGTGGACGTCTTCTGACGAATCATCTGCTGGTAGTGCGCTCAGTCGGCGTAGATGGTCATGTACGATGCGACGGTTATCGCCGAAACGACCCTTCAGAATCGCGATGGCATCGCCGTAGCACTCGGCTGTCGCTTGCAGACCAGAAATCGCGGCGGCTGCGTCCCCTTTCAGAAGAGTCTTTAGATATTGAAATCTTTCTCCTTTTGTCAGGTTTTCATTTTCATCAACGCAGGCCCTAAACTGCTCCCAAAAGGAAGGCCAGTGGCAGAGCTGTCCGTCGAATGTCTGCAGATGGAGTGTGGGAATCTTTATTGACTTGCGCTGTGCGCGATCCTCGAGCGTCTGGGATGGCCTTGCAGGTTGAGACTGGGTTGTCGTAGAGCACTGGTTTTGGCGGAATTGCCACTTCAGCTGTCCCAGCATTCCTAGCGCAGCATCTTGATACGTCAACACAGCTTCAAATTCTGTGGCGAACTCGTCCTCTGGAATAAGTTCTTCCAGCTCGGCGTTAACCTTATCCAAATCTGCGTTGTTTCCTTGTAGCCGTTCAATCAAAGATGAAATCTTTGCACTGTCAAGCACTTTCCAGCACTGCTTTGGCTTCATTGATGAGACGCGTATTCATCTGTCATCGCGCCGCTCGCTTCTCTTTCAGCGCTTTCAGGTGATTCATCTTGTGTTTCAACAATATGCGTGAGCTCGCTCGCCTCAGTTCACTGGTCACTTATCCTGTCACGGCGAAAAGCAGCGGCATATGTCCATTCAGGATGTCCTGTCTGCCTTACTTCTAAGGTTGCCGCTGTCCTCCCGACGTGCTGTCTTCCGTTTGATAGTTCCCGATGAGCACTCGAAGCATGTAGTGTCCCGGTGAGTACTCCCGGCGGGTTTCGGCACCACTTAGTGAAATAATTCGTCACGGCATTTGAAGGAACACAACTGTATTTACATTATTTACAAATGATAGTTGGAACACCGTCCATAGCGTACGCTTTCTTCTTTCTCTTCTTTCTTGATTAGCGCTCATGCGTGCTGCTCGATGGCTTCTTCTTCTTCTCCTTTTTTCTCCGCGAAAAGAAAATATTCAACAATGCAACTGCTTCTTTTGTTTCACTAGTTTGGGGCTGTGGAAAAGTTTGCTTGATTCACAAATATCAAAATTTGCCGCGATAAGTGGTTAGTCCGACGTAGTGTTTGCACAGAACGTTAAAGTGTTTTGCAATTGTCACACATTCCTCAGACTAACTGCGCAAGAAGTCATTTCTAAGCATGGTAGGAGGAAACTTTCTGTTGAAATTCTTGTAATGCACAATGTTAAGCTGATGGTGTTTGACAATCTGTAATAATTATTACGTCACGGTGGTTGATTTTCAAGCCAGGAGCCGCTGTAAATTGGTATTTCACATTTTGCAGGGTATGCGGGGCTCGCAACTGCTTGCAGTCAAAGCAAGGCTGGGATTGTGGAGGACAGTCCGCGGACATTCAGCAGCGCTCACACCATGGCCCATGAGATTGCACATTTGTGAGTGGCGTCCTACTCAATGTAGGTTATTGCCTTGCCTGGTCGAAATCGGAAGTAATAGAGGTGCTTCAAGGCATAATGTGTGTTTTCCAAGCACTTTATTATTCTGCGTTCTTATCCTACGCTTATACACGAGCTCCTCGAATGAGTAGTCCGGCGCAGTGACTTAAGCAACGCGAGCGCATATCTGCTTTATGTGTATTCAAATATTTACAGTGCCACTACGGACGCTACAGTATAGACGATTAAGATATTACATAAGAGGAAAACGGAGCAAATAAAGATAATAGCTATAAAAACAATGAATTCGACGATGAATAAAAAACCTACAAACTTTGAAGCGTTTCTTAATTTGTTCGATCGCTTTCGACAGGATAACATGTAGATAAACTGTTCATCATTTTGTTTGAAATTTCTCTCCGATTGTCTCGGTCCCTGAGTCACCACGAACTCCTCCATCTAGTTTGTTTTAAACGCGACGTATTTCTTTGCATACTGCAAGCACTTTGGCGCACCTATCTATCTATCTATCTATCTATCTATCTATCTATCTATCTATCTATCTATCTATCTATCTATCTATCTATCTATCTATCTATCTATCTATCTATCTATCTATCTATCTATCTATCTATCTATCTATCTATCTATCTATCTATCTATCTATCTATCTATCTATCTATCTATCTATCTATCTATCTATCTATCTATCTATCTATCTATCTATCTATCTATCTATCTATCTATCTATCTATCTATCTATCTATCTATCTATCTATCTATCTATCTATCTATCTATCTATCTATCTATCTATCCGCCTACGTCTGGGTGGTCTCGTGATGGATTTGACGAATATGTCTGTTTAGTCGTGACTTGAATAACATGAAAATCCTGACACGTACGTCGTCAAACACCTTCCTACAGACACGTGTGGCTCATACACTTATACCACGGGCCGCAGTATGCGGCCCGTTGTATACAATATATATTTACCCAGGAACGGCGAGAACAGATGTTGGTAATTTAAATGCGAGACCGTTAAGAAAAACTGACAACGGCAGCGTTGACCCGGTGAGTGCAAAGGATAGAAATCAGAGTCCCAGCAGGAATCGAACCCAAGCCATCTGCGTCTTGATCAAGTATTCTACCACATAGCCATGTCAGGCTTCGGAACTGCTTTGGAAAAAGACCCTATGCAAGCGTAATGTTGGTGACACGTCAATTGTTTTTACAGTGCTGGCTATCTAATACGCAAAACATTTCATACTCTTATGATGCAGTCATGTCGAGTTACCGTCAATCGTATACTTAAGCGCCATCCACTGTAGTTCGTCTGCGTAGCACTATCCAGGGCTACCATTGTCGCCAAGCAAAAGCGCTACATAACAGCCTACCGCTTCTGGTGTTGGTAATACCCATGTTTCAGTTGGCATAGTTATGCAACTGGAAACAACTGGTTATATGAAACATATGCGACTGTTCAACATCTGAACGGGCGTACAACATTTGTACATATCTTGAGCGTCTCTTCGTAACGTCTCGCTTAATAAAAAAATTACAACCAATTCACCTTACCTCCGCATGCTTCGCACAACATTGATTCCCATGGTATTTGGGATCTGCCGAATTTTCTTCTTCAGCCGAGGATTTGTATTCCACAACTCTGTAGGCACGATGTCTTAAAATGTTCGTGCCACGAAATCATTGCTGTAACACAGAACCTGATACTTTAGGGTGTTATTGTGAATTCATTTTAACGATTTGTCACTGTTTAAATATGATATATGAACTTGTCAGTTCCTGTAGCAACCACCTGGACGGGGAACAGTGCGTTCTGCTTTGTCTGTGAGTAACAAAGTGCGAAGTGTAGCTTGCGTGGGATTAAACTGCGAGGCAAATATAAATACGATGAGTATAAAAATGTACGGCGTCTCTAATACCATAAATTCCTACATTAAAAAATCTTTTGGTTCAAAGTTATAAATAATAGTAATGTAAAAGTAGTAATATTAATAATAACGGGCTAGACACATTATTTCGACTAGGTAGAAACAAGGCAAAATATAATATGCGCAAGCCTAAATATGTGCAAGAAGGTGCAGTACTACTTACGAAAAAAAAAGGTGAAATCATTGCTACATACATTAAAAAACACCATTAGTGAGAGGCTTTTTGACATTAACAAGAGAGGCTTTTAGACATTAACAAAATGTCATTGAATGATACAAACCTATACTACTAGGATAGCTGCCATCAACATAATTGTATTCAGGCATAAAGTTGTGAGGTCGACGAATAAAAAGTGCTGCTTGTAATACAATCACATGCATAACACGCATTTGTATGGATGTCCCATTGCATGCTACGTAAAAGTGATTGCAATTTTTCTACAATGTTATTAAACACAGCTAACCACATAGTCTCTCTCTATACATGAAAAACCACGTCAAACTTAGTTGTGCAATGAAATTATATATATATATATATATATATATATATACACTAAATAGACGGCCCACGACGTGAAGTGAGAGTGAGAGAGGCCCCTCCCCCCACTCGCGAACTAGTTGATACATCTCTGTGTAAGGGACATGAACACATCCTAGCAGTGCGAGCAAACTTCTTGATTACAAAGGCTACCTTTTCAAAACATTGTTCGAGCTCACATTATTTAAATTATTTGAATAGCGCGAACAGAGCTCCTAAAGTAAGTTCGCATGCCTGAGCCCCCAGAGCGCGCGAGTTTCCTTGTGGAAGACGCCGTTACTGAGGTGCTCTTATAAGAAAATGCGGCTGAGGGAGGGACTTACATTTACACAGATATTGCCAGCCGCAGAGAGAAACTGGAAAAGTGGTTTCGCTTCTGATTTTAGTCCTGTTTGCTTTTCTGTACCACTTTTTTGCTTACGTTGAGTACGCTGGTCACGGAGTTGGTAAGAGATATATACGCATGTATAGTATAAAGTGCAGGCGCACGTACTGAATAAAAAAGATACTACATTTATGCAATGTTTCGACCGAGTGCTTACACAATAACAACGAAATGGCCCCTGCAGTGGCCATTTTATGGTTATTACTGCAGTGCTGTTATAGTCGACGCTTTCGTGTATCGTGTAATTATTATTCTTACAGAACCCTTTCCGCGTACCTTTCTCAGGGCGAACGTGTATAAATCCAGTCACCGTACTTGTCCACTCAACCCTTGAAGAACACGGGTGCCCGTTCGAACCATCGAATAGATATATATTTTTCGTTTTTGTACGTGCGCCTTAACTTCGTGTTACTTATTAATAACCAAGTGCAAGGAACGCGCACTCATATATATATATATATATATATATATATATATATATATATATATATATATATATATATATATATTCTTTTCTTGGAGCCCTCGTGGCGTAACGTTCTCTTTTTCTACACCATCATCCTGAGGTGACGCATAATGTCTTTATGTTTTTTTTGTCCTCAATAGGGTAGGCTCGGTGCACGATGGCTCTACAAATAGCGACAGCTATGTCGATATGTCTCTATGTCCGGCGAACGAGAAGAAGATCATGACGCCGATTTCGGGCACGTACATGCGGCAGGAGTTCTCTTACTGCAGTACAGTCCAGGTGGCAGAGTTCATTCTGTAAGTGTTCATTAATATAGTGAAAAGTGATGAAAAGCTACCAAGACACTTGCTAAAGCTGCGGAATCGTACCCTGTTGACAAGGCTGACTAGCCTTCTACTGTTTATTTAATGATCGCTTTTACTCTTTTGAGAACGCAAAGTGCATAAAAATTCTACTAGCCAGCTTCACCGCCACAGGTGAAGCGAGAAGCATCAAAGCTTTGTGAGCCTGAATGTTGGCTCTAACTTTTTGCAGTAATGAAGTATTGAACAGAGGTATTATATTTTGTGTTATTATATAGTGACACGTTGCATGACTACGTTGCATGAGCAATACAGGCGTGTGCTCCAGGTTGTCAGTGCTTAGGAATTCTCACCGAGTTAGAATTCTACACCTTAGGAATTGTACGCAAAGAATGCGTGCTACCTGTACTCGTAATACAATAGCAAGTGGGCCAATCCTGAAGGTATCGCAATACTGAACTGGTAAGGAGATGGTAACAGGGAGAACAGATATCTCACAAGATATTTCATTTATTGAAAGTACAGTTACCTCTACAAATAATGCTAAATTAAAGTTTCGGCAATAGCAAGGTGGGACGGTACAGCTACCGCCTCTAGTAATCATAGCATGTGTTAGATGGATATTGTCTGCCATTACCGGCTGAATTACGGCTATAGGACTAACTGTCTTCTAGTTAACGGCTAAATAGTAGCTGGCCAAATAATAGCCAGAGGTGGTTCATCTTTTGCGTTGACAAGTGATGGCTAAGTCAGTTAGTGCTGGCTAAAGACAATTAATATGACTCAAATTGCCTGCTGGCAGATAATGTGCATCAGTGCTGCCTCAATGGTAAATGCCAGGTTGTTGAAGTGTGTCGGTATTGATGCTACTAGAACTAGTGTTTACGCACTATTTAACATTTCTCCAGTAGAAATCCAAACAAGATAGAAGTTGAGGCAAACTTATGAATCTATCCTTGATCAGAGAATATCGCTGAAGCCTACGTTTCGAAAAGTGGACTTGTCTTAGCGGCAGAAATACCACAGGACACGACAACTGCCCTGACGAAGACAAGCCCATCTTGTCGAAGCATTGGCGACATTCCCAGTTCAAGGTTTTTTTTTTCTTATTATTTCTCCCGTAGGTTGTTTCTGCCGTATTTTCACTTGTTGGTTTGATCTTCCCTGCTACGAAAGTAAGGTTGATTGAACGGCTTGTTTCACTGCAATATGCATTTGCATATTCTATTTGTATTTAGTCGTAAATGCCAAGAACAGCCATTCAGCTGTGCTTTGAATATAAACTGAAGCCGCCGTGGTGGTACTGTGGTTACGGAGCGCGGCTGCTGACCTGAAGGACGCGTGCTTGATCCTAGCCGCGGCGATTGAATTGAGATACAAGCAAAATGCTAGCGGCTCGTTGGCTGTGGTCACTTTTGAACCAAGATGTTGGAAAATTTTGCAACGAAAGGCCCAGTGTAACGAAACCAGCATTATTTTAGCCACCCCACTCTAACCAAGTTGCACCACAGTTGCACCACTGCCCTTTGTCGCGTTTGAGATATTCGTCCTGTCGAATTATTCTAAACTTCGAATACCAACTATTGGAAAGTCGAAT
Organism: Rhipicephalus appendiculatus; assembly: GCA_030522465.1. Taxonomy (NCBI): domain Eukaryota; kingdom Metazoa; phylum Arthropoda; class Arachnida; order Ixodida; family Ixodidae; genus Rhipicephalus; species Rhipicephalus appendiculatus. The sequence goes on from JALIZH010025363.1 coordinate 9,749, forward strand.
CGAATTATTCGACTACGTATTATTGGATTCGAATTCGAAACTAGAATATTCGCACACCCCTAGTAAGTGCACGTTGACCAACTCCAAGTTGCCGAAATTTCCGTACCCCTCCACTAAGACGTCCTTCATAACCATGTAGTCGATGCTGGCACGTAGAAACCCCAGAGTTTATAAACACGCGACATAAAATCTCCAAGAAAGCATGCATAGCTTTGCTACTATTGTCAGCGGAGCTGAATTGTTGAAAGAGAAAAAGAAGGGGCATGAGAAATAATAAAAACGACAAATAAAGATGCAAAACAAAGCACATATGGCATTGAAGCTTAGACAGTCTAACAAGACCTAAAGAAGTCACATGCTGTCAGAAATCAACAATCGTAAGCAGAATAGATTGAATTATGGGGTGCAGCTTCCCAAAGCGAATCATGCGTTGACAAATGTCGTATTAGAGGACGCCGGGCAATTTAAGTACGTGGTTCTTTTTAACTTTCACCGATATCGCACAGTACATGGCGCTCTAGCATTTTCGATCCATCAAAATGTGGCCATTGCAAACGGTATCAAACTCGCCTCTTTTGGTCAGCAGCCAACATCGTGATCACTGAGCTAGACGGCGGCCTCGTAAATTGAATGCGAAAAAAAACAAAACAAAACAAAATAAGACATTTAAAACACAACCTAATGAAACAGATGCACGTGTATAAACAAGAACCTATGCGTATACTTCCAGGAAGACAATTTTATAGTAATTCATCTAAAATAATGATGTGGTTGCGGAGTTGACGCCTAGTTGCATCATATAAAATTCGCAATTCAATTTTTTTTTTGTTGTTTATGAAGACCAATTTCAGAAGAGTATATTTGCTCTTTAAGTACAAATATCCTTTTTGATGATATCCAAGACACCTTCCCGAGTACATCCTTATCACAGGCTTGTGCTCTGTTTCCTAGTTATTGAAGTATGCGACATGTTTCGAAACACCAAATAGCACAATATGCGATTCAGATTTACGCGCATACCAACGTGAGGCGAAGTCTAGTCCTGTACTTACGACTTAATTCACTAATGGCTGAAGCAAAACAACCAAGCAACCAACCAAACAACCTTACAAACAAACAAACTAACAAACAAACAAACAAGCAAACGAATTTTGCCCCTTGCACAGAATTTTACCAGCGAAAGCTGTTCTGAGATTACAACAGCCTATTTTGGCGCCGTAGTTGTCCGCCACCGCTGCCAATGTCCGTAACCATTATTACGCGAAATAAGAAACAGTAAGTACAAGAAAAAAATGCCCCCACCTCCCCCGAAGGGATTCGTGAGAAAATGCGAATGCATTTCGCGCGCGCTTCACTCCATTTATATACGTGCGAGCGAGCGGACGGGAGAGTGGGGCGCAGGGAGGAGAGAGAGCGAACGGCGAGACAAGGAGCGGCGAAGCACTGCACCTACCCTCTTCTACACTCTCTCCACACACGCGGGAGCTCCGCCGAGCTCTCCGCTACTCCGCCCGCACCACCTGCTCCGGTTGCTAGGGGCGAGGATAAGCGCGCGCGCCCGCAGCTGTTGCTATGGGAGAGGGAGTGAGAGCGGAGAGATAACACCTGCCGGCGCGCGGACACCGACAGACGCCTGACCTGCCCCGAGTAAGAAATGCATTCGCATTTTAAAAAATGTCGAGGATCACACGGCATTTGAAACCAGGTCCTCCGCGTGGCAGTCGAGTGCACATAATGCCTCACAGATATGTAGCGGGTACCACGGCTCTTCGCAGAATGACCAGAACAGGCACAGTGAATCCTTCCCAACTTCACCAAGATTACGATGATTTATGGCGTAGAGGTTACCTTGAATGCGACCTTGTATTAGTTGCCCCACGAGAGTCTACAATGGGCTCTACAAAGGCCGCTCTTCCAGCTTTTGCTGTGCCGCGTTTGCCGCGCAGGCCTGGCGATTTTTTAAATGCGAAGCATTTCTTAGCGCACCAAATGCACTTTGAGCTTTTTTATCTATCTATCTATCTATCTATCTATCTATCTATCTATCTATCTATCTATCTATCTATCTATCTATCTATCTATCTATCTATCTATCTATCTATCTATCTATCTATCTATCTAGTCTGTCCGCCTTCATCTGGGCACTCTTGTCATCGCCTCCTTAACTTGGTGCAGACCGCAATTTTAACGCGATAGTGTTAAAGAGCTCGTTTCGCAGAAATTCCGGCGTCGGCGTCGTTTGTTGTGAGCGAAAAATCATCATCTTGTCCATGACCGAAAAATCGAGAGATGCAAATAAAATCAATAATAAAAATTTCCGGGGCCGAATGAGGATCGAACCCAGGTCGTCTGCGTGGCAAGCAGGTGTTCTACCACACAGCCACGCGCCTGCTTGGCATTACGCGTAAAATAACTTCATCTGCTTGGAAATGCAGTGAAAATAGCTTTCATGCTTTAAAAACACACGCGTTCTCTATGCAGGCGTCACAATCCAACATGTAATATCGCCGTAATATTACGTGGTGCAAGCGTACATTGCCATCGGGCGTCAGAAGATGTGAATATCATAACGACATTGGGGTTCAAAGCCTTCGAGCCATTACAAAAGGCACACACGTTACTGCACGTATTCCCTTAAGACCACGTAGTGGATAGCAAGTTCGAAAAAGATTTTCCGCATTTCCGGCGCATAATTGCTCGTGGTTTAAAGCATGTTACCCTTTACATAGTATGCACATAGTGATTGAAGTACGCACTATACGGACACGATATCTCTATCGCGTTGAACTCTTAAAGGCGAGGCTTAAGGGTCCCCCCAAATTTTTATGGGAGGGTAAGAGGGTCTGACGAATAGACTGTCAGTTCAATACATGAATAAAGTGGAAATGCTGCCGCGTACGTCGTCAAACTCTTTTCTCCAGACACGTGCGGTGCATACACGTATACCACGGGCCACGGTATGCAGCTACGTGGCGCAGGTGATTGCAAATTTCTATTTACCAGGATTGTTGAGAATAGACATTGGCAATTTAAATGCAATATTTCTAAGAAAAACTGACATCCGCAGTGTTGACCCGACGGATGCAAAGTATAAAAACAGGATCCCAGCAGGGAGTCGAACCCAAGCATTCTGCGTGGCCGTCAGGTATTCTACAAATGAGCGACGCCAGGTCTTGAGACTGGTTATGTAAAAAGACCCTATGCAGGAGGAGTGGAGGTGCAACGGCAATTGTAGTTGTACTGCTGGTTACCTATAAAAAAGAAATAAACATTACATATGCACTGATGTGATACAGGTGTCATGTCGGGTCAATGTTAATTGTGGTTCCAGTATTGGCTCCGCTTTTATAGCAGTCTAATAAACATTGCATTTGTATTTCTATGATTCAGGAAGCTATATTGAAACGTTGCTCGGCCCCGGAGGAATTGACTAACGAAAGTTACGCACGATGCTCACATCACCGCATCGTAAAATGCAGTTCACTTCGATAATACGAGTACTGACGTCTGTGTTCTAACTTAAGTGCTGACGTTACGTCAGACCATATGTTACCCTAGAAACACCCGTGTAGTCCATTCTCCTGGTAAGCCCATGATGTGCACCTAGCTACTACACTTACAAAAACACATCGATCCACCTTGTAACGCTTGGCTCTAAGCCAGAAAATACAGCATATACAATTACTCACCGACTCCTTCGCATGAAACTGATTCCCACAATGCGTGGGGTCTGCCGAATTTTTTAACTACACTGTCTTTTCATCTAGGAGGGGGTAAAGGAGCCTGCTTGCAATCTAATACTACTAGAAAGCAGACTACAAAGTTAACCTTCAACCATGTTAACGGGACCAGGCCTTCGCTGGACGAATTTTGCGTACGCCACTACACAGAACATACTGGGACACGTTATATAAATGTAAGTTTGATGAAGTTTCTATGTATCAGGCGGTACATCTTGAAATATAAAGCAATGAAGGTTGTTATATAACCCCATTTTTATTTTTCGAGGAAAATGTACACTCTAAAGCTTTATATAAACATCCTTTTAGTGGTTCATTGCGATCTGTGCGCTCAACGAAAAAGTAAGCACAGGGGTATTCTTGCAAACTACCACTATCGCAATGCTACCGCTGCTATCTGGAGTCTTTGGGCACATTGGCGATCGCTGGCGAGCTGTACTTACTTTCAAGGCCGAAAATACGAGCAAAAGATTGTGGTCTCTAAAAGCTGGTGTCGTTGCGGGAGACCAGCTTTTGCATATATTCGCAATACTTTAGAAAATGAAGCACGGAATTGGAAGGTCCGTAGTTTTGTAACGAAAGCATACCATACGTGCGAGAAAAGGGCGTGAAATTTGAATCAGCTTTACCTCGAGGTCAACACCAATATCTACATTCATACGCTACTTGTAAGAGGCCGCTATGGTTGAACGCGATAGCCTTAGAGAGCCCGTCTTGCGGAAATTCCGGCGTCAGCGGCGTTGTGTGTAAGCGAAAGATCACTATGGATGCGAAGAAGAAAAATGAGAGGTGCGAGCTGGAATCACACCCAGTCATACGGCTCTGTCGTGTTCTGCCACAAAGCACATCAGTGCTTGAAACTGCTTCGAGAAAAAAGCCCCAATGTTAGACGATAAGTCTCGTTACCAGATGTAATATCGCGTGGCCGGAGAGCAGAAGTGTACCAGCCATCACAAAATGTGAGCTCCAGACCTAGATGGGTGCTTAAAGACCCACCCGTTGCAAAGCCTTCTGCCATAATTTATGATCATCACCGGCTACAGCATCAAGAAAGTGTGCAGCTGCGCAGAGAGAGAGAGAGAAAGTAGAAAGAGAGAAAGGTAGGGAGGTGAACTAGAAGTGTAGCATCCGGTTTGTTACCCTGCACTAAGCTGAGGGGGAAAGGGAAAAGAAAGATGGAAAAGGAAAGCGAAGATGAGAGTAGACGCGCGAATAAAAAAAATTACACCATCTCCCGCTAAAGGGAACCATGTGTAGATGTGAAGCAGCGGGCGCTAACGCTTACACTGGCGGCGGCGTTGACGCTGGCGCTCATCGCAGCGTTGCGCAGGAGAGAAAACTGGGGAGGCGCAAAGCAGGCAGTGATAGAGCAGTGTTTCCTACTGGAACATGCCAATCGCTGCTAATGGGCAATGAGAGACAGAATACTCCGACTGGACACAGAGACCCGCACTCCGCTTTTAGTTAACGCGCACGCTGCGAATTTTTATTGTTCAACAACGCACAGGAGAAATCTCCCACCGGCACCACCTTGGAGGTCAAGATCCATTGCCATACATATGGGGTGGCCAGTGAACGGTTGTGCAGCGCGAGCAGTCGGTTTTTTCAACCAAGAAACTCGCTAGTAGACGCTGCCGGCGTCGGCGTCGCGAGGCGAGAGAGGGGGGGGTGCGTTGGAGAGGGGAGAGGGGGGGACGCGCATGCGCAGTGGGAGTGTGGACACCGCGGGCAGGTATGCCTATAGGAGAGAGGGGGGGAGCGTAGGAGAGGAGAGAGAGGGGGGACGGGCATGCGCAGTGGGAGTGCGGACGCCGCGGGCAGGGATGCCTAGAGGAGAGAGGGGGGGGGAGCGCAAGAGGGGAGAGAGGGGGGAGAGGAGGTTTTTTATTTTTATTTTTTTGAAAGGGTTTGCGCATGCGCAGTAAGGGTGGTCACGCCGGCACACCACCACCACCACCACCGGATTAAGCTTCGCCATAAGATGCTTCACATCTAAAAAACACAGAGGGCGGGGTGCTATAGCCTATTCAATAGGCCACTGCCACGCAAAAAGTTCAGTAAAGCCTTGACTGAGTTGCAGTGTGAAAACAGTTCGCGTCGGCATTCGAGCACTGACTGTTCTGACAAGGGTCTGTCGTCAAGGCGGTCCAACACAGCAGCTAGCGGCAGACTATGCGCGCTGTAGCGAGGGCAGTGACAAAGAACGTGGTCAATAGCAGGGCTGGGCAAAGATACTTTAAACTTGTATCGCGATACGATACAAGATACTCAGGCAAGAAGTATTGAAGACACAGATACAAGATACTACCGCAACAGTTGTATCCGATACGATACTTGCCAATTGTATCTTAAGATGCTTCGATACATTCGCAAATTTATTGTTATAGACCCTATGCACAAACGCCTATAACGCCTATTTCACAAAAAGGTCTGCTTAAAGTCTTAAGTGTGACAAATTTCATCTTATTTCATTTTAATAAAATGTCTGTTAGTATCTCAAAAGTATTGTCCTCCTTGGCCAAAGTAAATTATACAGTTTACTTCCGAAAGAACTTATTAAGGCTTTTTTTAGCTGCTTAACAGGACAGCTGTTTAGACCCTTCGCCGACAGCTATTCTTGCTTGTGATTTCTGTAATTAGGGAGTTTTAGAATACCGCACGCAAAGCTTGCGTGCGTAGCGTTGCGGGCTTCACTCAACGGGAGCCCGCAAGAGGTGAGCGTACGACGCATGCGCTCCGATTACCTGGCAATTAGTAATAGCGAAAAAAACTAGGGAGGCCTAAAAAAGAAAAACAACAGTAAACAGTAGCAGAAATAAAGCAGGCAGTTAAAAGTAACGATAAAACAGACAGCTTATTTTGGCTGCACTTTAGAAAACACACATTGCAGTCACCAGACGAAAAAAAAAAAAACAGTTCAGAGCACTAGGTAATGTATCGGATGCAAAAGAAGGACTACTCAGAAACTACTTGTATTAACAATCATATGATTTAAAGAGCTCTTAGAATAGAAATAGCAAGAAGAAAATGATATGGTACACCAAGATATCGTCTGATAGGTAAACGCTTGTTTTATTCGATCTAGCATCGGTAACGGTGGTGATATAGCTAGAATATTATTTGTGCATAAGTCAATCGCATGTAATTCAAATTTACATGTACAAGATTCTTCAAAACGCTGATGTGTGAAAGTCACGAGATGCAAAGCAACCCCGTGTTTCAGATTTTGTACCGAAGTACCACGCAGGAGAGAGGCATCATAATATGTACGATCATATTATGACACCGTCGCTTATGATGCCGTCGCTTAGCCACTTACCCTTAGCCACTGGTAAGTGGCTAAGGGTAAGTGTCATGGCACCGGCCCAACTAAAAAAATGCCCCCCACCTCCCCGAAGGGAATCGTGAGGAAATGCGAATGCATTTCGCGCGCGCTTCACTCCATTTATATATGGTGGTTGTGGTTCGATGAAGGAAAAGGCGCCTAATTTCTGCAGCCCGGTCGGGAGCACGGCTCAGCGCCTTTTTTTTTGCTTTTTCTTGTTTTTTTTAATTTTTTTTTATTTATTTATTTAAAATTTTTTTTTTCATATATAGCTCCGCCGAGCTCCGCCGCAGTCCGCTTTTAGTTAACGCGCACGTTGCGAATTTTCATTGTTCAACAACGCACGGGAGAAATGTCCCACCGGCACCACCTTGGAGGTCAAGATTCATTGCCATATATACTGGGTGGCCAGTGAACTGTTGTGCAGCGCGAGCAGTCGGTTTTTTCAACCAAGAAACTCGCTAGCAGACGCTGCCTGTGTCGGCGTCGCGAGGCGAGAGAAGGAGAGGGGGGGAGCGCAGTAGAGGAGAGAGAGAGAGGGGGGCGCGCATGCGCAGTGGGGAGTGTGGACGCTGCGGGCAGAGATGCCTAGAGAAGAGATGGGGGGAGCGTAGGAGAGGAGAAGAGAGGGTGGGACGCGCATGCGCAGTGGGAGTGTGGACGGCGCGGGCAGGGATGCCTAGAGGAGAGAGGGGGGAGCGTAGCAGGGAGAGAGGAGGGGAGGCGCATGCGCAGTGAGGGTGTGGTTGCCGCGGGGAGGGATGCCTAGAGGAGGGAGAGAGGAGGTTTTTTACTTTTATTTTTTTGAAAGGGTCTGCGCATGCGCAGTAAGGGTGGTCACGCCGCACACCACCACCACCGGATTAAGCTTCGCTATAAGATGCTTCACATCTAACACCTGCCGGCGCGCACACCTCCTCAACCTATCCTCTTCCTCCTCCTCCGCGGACAACGCCGCACAACGCCAACGCCGCACAACGCCAACGCCGGATGCCT
>JALIZH010025364.1:0-20349 GCA_030522465.1 Rhipicephalus appendiculatus
AAGACTTCCACAGTGTATTGGAGAGGATGGAAAGAAACGCGAACAGTTCGGCATCTACGTTCTCTACTGTTTCGCATTTCTTTGCGAGCGATTGTAGCCTGGATGACAATAAAGTCACCGGAGTCATTCGTGATACAACGAAGAGATTTTAGCATCTTTTTATTGCCGCCAAGGTCACAGCTTGATGAAAACAGTGCTCTGTGCTGTTCGTGTTTCTGTCCATTCATCTTGTACATCCATCTTCCCTGCCGAATGTTACGCCACTTGTACAGCCGTAGAAAAAATACCACAGGAAATCTTCCCAAACAGTTGTATACAAAGACACCCTAAATGGTGAGGGGAGGCGCTTGCTCGGGATTCTACAAATGGTGAGCTACATCTGCGCGTCGCAGGTTTCAATAGCTAGCATACTTTCGCCACTTCCGGGACAAACACTTTTTTCATATTTTTTCGCGCATGTCGTTCCAAAGAACAGACCACGAAGACACCGTCTTGTTAGCAAGGGCCAACATGTGCATCGCGTGATGAATTTTCTGCGCTGGGTATTTTTACTTTGGCCATTTGCGTGCGTTCGGTATTTAGCATATTTTACCGTAATACTTGCGAGATTTGCGTCACGGTGGAGTAGCGGTTACGGTGCTCGGCTACTGCTCCGAAAATCACGAGTTTGATCGCGGCAGTGGCAGGGACATTTCAATGGAGGCGAAGTGCTAAAAGCCCGTGTACTGTGTGATATCAATTCACGTTAATGAACACCAGATGGTTGAAATTTCCAGAGCCCTCCCGTGCGGCGTCCCTCATATTAATATCCTGGTTCTGGAATGTCAAATCCCAGATATTCTTGTTAGTAACATTGCCAAGAAAAATTACGTACAATGTGGCCACATTTGAACACTGCTGCTTTTTCTTTAATTTTGCAGAAGTAAAAAGTAACAGCAATTGTGTTGAAAAATTCGTCGTCGAGCTCTGCGTCGCAGTAGGGCCCACATATGAACGTGCATTCAATGGAACAGAGGATCTTGTCAGATATGTAGCGACGATGTTAAACGCGGTAAGTAGTGAGAAATGCGTTCTGAAATTTTGTACAGCACATTCACGCCATTTCTACCTACCATGCTAACTCAGTAGTACGATGTGTCGCGCTGCTAAGGTTGAGGAAGTGGATCGAATTCCGAGCCACTGGGCCCAAATTCAGAGGTGGGGGAGTACAAAATACTGGCATACTCGCATTTCCGTGCCAGTTAAAGAAACCACAACCACGACCAATTCAACGTTCTGTTACCTTGCGAATTTGTTCATGGGATTTAGCTACAGCACTCGTATGGGCTGGTCCGGTTTGCCTAAATATTTCAACGGGGATTTTGTATTGGCCACACGCTTTATCTGCGATAGCTCCTGCAAAACTCCTTCATTTTACAGTCCTATAAAACTGTTGGCTGTACAGAAGAATTACCTAGACATGCCTCTCGTGAGTACTCCTTCAAGAAAACTAATGTCGTAGGTTATGTCCGTGCATGAAGGGACTCTTGCTGTGCAGATTCCGGTGAGCTTTATTAAGTGTCCTACTGAGGCTGCAGATTACTCTGCAGTTTTCCACGATCAAGCGAGGCCCCGTAGTTATGCCGGCGAAACAGAAGCTCATCGCTGCTGCCGAGATGAGCCGGGATATTTCCGCCAATTCTTTGTCCACAATGAGCGACACAACCAGTGGAAGCGCTTAGTCTTCCTTAGCTACTCAACGAACAGCCCGAGCCAAGGCCGAACGGCGCCTACTGCAGAATTCAGAGGTGTGCGCCGCCGGAGCACAAAATAAACGACATCGCCGAGAAGACCACGAAATGTGCGCTGAAAAAGCTGTAAAATATTGGCCCATAAGATTACGTACATACACGTCTCTCTCAAATTCTATGGCTCATTGTATCGCATGAAGAAAACACGCGTGTAGCTGCGCTTACATTTCCCATTAGGGAGTATCGTCATCGTCGGCAATTCATCTCCGATCAGTAAATTTGGGTGGCACCCACGAATGCAACAGTCACCTACAACTGCAATAAATTTCGGTGTGCGTAGCAGCACGTCTAGTGGCGTGAAACTTGTTCTTTGAGGTAAGCAATGCAGACGTAACGTTCAAAATTTTCAAGAATGACGCTCAGGGTTCCAAATGACTTTCTACTAATTTCGGTTATTTTTTCACGAAGGTGGCCCTTTCGTTCACTGAAATGACTGATCCAGTGATAAGGCTCCTGCTTAGTGGAATTATCAGACCTCAGGTGAGTTGCTTTCACGTGGCTCCGAACGATTCACATTTTTGCTTCCACCTTGCGTAATGTCCTAACCTACATGGAAGAAAATATTTACTAATGAACAAAACAGACGTCATTTTAACACTATGGTGGTAATATACTCTTAATATAACTGTGCTCGTACGATAATGTACTAATATACTCGTACTCTTTCCTAGTCTGACCAGGAGCCGCCGGCGATGATATTTAAAGGGACTGTCTACCGTCGTTCATCACTTTTATGTTTTGTATCGCAATAAAAAGCCTACCGTCTGAAGTGCCGAACCTTGCAGCGGTTTCTCTGGAAAGTGAGTAGAAATTTTTAAAACAGAATTTTACGATCTGCATTCGGTCCTCTTCCTTTGGTGGGATGAATGCCCACAACACTGGTTGGTGGAGGCGATGACGACTGTAGTGCCGGTGAAAGTCGCAAACTGAAACCGCGCGCTCTTTTTGCAGACTTCATCAGTTTTTGTTTAATAATAAAACAAATACCGTAGTGGTCGTTTAAGCACGCATATTGTCAGATGAAGTATTATTACCACGGTTTCTCCAGCTTTGTTCAGTCTGCCTGACAAACCACCGCGGTCTAGCGGAAAAGTTGGTCTGTTCCAGCAACACTGGTACGCCGGGGTTGTGAAACGAACTGTAGTGGTTCCACTCATGCCGACCGCGCTACTAAAATGAACATGAGGAGTGCTTCACAAAACAACAGAAGGTTCCTGCTGTCTTTCAGTTATGTTTAGGTGTTCTGTGTTGTATATGCGATATGAGAGCCAGCATGGACGCCCTGGTGAAGCGGAACGTGATGGCAAAATCTTCTTCAATGTAGCACCTTGGTGAATGGTGTCCACTTTACTGATGAGGACTCGTGCTACGTTACTAGATTACGTTGTACTCACGGGCATGGTTCGAAAATTCCCTGAAGTCAGTCACGCTGCTATTCGCCGAAGACAATTTTTTTTCTTATGAGCGGTGCCGGACGCAGTGCTCGCGTTTCGCCGCCGTAGGCAGGCAGGCAGGCGAACGCGCCGCCGGCAGCGCCACCGAGCGCCTCTCCGAACGCGTGAGGAAAAAAGCAATAATTACTCTTTGGCGCAACCTAAAGCTGCCTCAAGTGCGTAAAATACAATTTCAAGTTACACGTGTTTGTTTTTAAGCAAAATGAGTCTACCAGCGAGGATTTCTTGTCCGACCAATAGATTGAACCACATCGCTGTTCGGTGACGCTAGCGGTCATTCTTTGTCGACTTTCGACGTCAAATTAAAATTATAATTCTTTTTTTTGTGGAACAAAAGCATGCTCATTGCCGCCGATGTGATGAACGATCTTCTCATTTTCGCCACAATCAGAAAAATTTTTCCGAGTGGTAGACGGTCCCTTTAAGTTTTGCTACACTCCGTGGATTTCACGCGTTAAAGTGCTGTAGTGGATTGAATTATCTTCTTTCCAAAACCCTCAAAATTTGCGTAGATCATCCAGTTGATGTATGAAGATTCTGTGAAGATAAGGAAGTAGCTGATGTAGTAGCTGAATATGTCACACAAATAAGAGGTTGATATTGTAGCCTACCGTCCACACGCAGCAAATAGCAGTCCTGTTCTTTTAATTATATTTTGCTGTACCATAATTTAATGTGTCACACGCATACACAAAATCGAATGGACAGGTACTATTTTGAGCGGAGCTTTAGAAAGTACACTTTGCGTACCCGCCTGCTTTAGAAGTCTTTCGATGTCAGGCGGGTACGCAAAGCAGACTTTAGAAATCTGCTTTGCGTACCCGCCTGACATGCGCGAGCGGCACGTGAAACGAAATCGGTGCACCTTTTATCAGCAATAGCGAGATAGGCATGCCGATATTTAGCGGAACTGCGGCACCATTTCCACGTGGTTTCCGGCAGAGGCCGCCGCGAGTCGTCCAACGTTGGGTTTGAGGCTGTTTGCCGTGCGCTCGTGTGTTGTCTCTCACAGTGCTCACGCAGCACATGACGTTTTCAGGACGCAGACAGATTGCCGTCGGTTTCGTCTTTTAAGTTCGGAGCACTTTAGGGGGCCAGACTGTCGTACGCTGTCGTCGTCGCTTGGCGTAGCACAGGCAAAACCACATACAGCATAGCCAGCTGAAGCATATTGAGCCCGCGCTCGCGCCAAATATAGGTCTTCCTCTTGTTCTTCGAGCGCCTTGATGATGATTTCAACGCGTACTCTTCCTCTTGTTCTTCAAGCGCCTTGATGATGAAATTAACGCAGACAAAACTACATATAGCATAGCCAACTGTAGCTTATTGAGCGCGCGCTCACTCCAAAGAGAAGTCTTCTTCCTCTTGTTTGCGAGCGTCCTTAGGATGATATAAAGTAGTGACGTCACTACTATAGCTAGGGAAACACGACAGCACAAACCACGTATAATAATTGAAAGAGGAAGCGAGCGAGAAAGAGAGAGAGAAAGAAAAAAAAAAGTAGGAAGAAAAATACAAATAAACGGAAGAGAGAAAAAAAACGAGAAGAGAACAGGACAGAGAGAAGGAAAGAAAGAGAAAACTGAAGAGAAACAAAGAAGGCTGCCGAGCTCCACACTTTCTTCAGACTTGCTCCACTATAGGGCGAAGGTGCTTTAATTTTCCACGCACCGTCTTGAGTCCAGGTCTACCCAATCAATGGCGGTGCTATTTGATCTCGTATGGGGGGTCTACAGTTGCTCCGCGTCGCCATTATTACGTCGTTGATATCTGCGAACGCAAAAAGGCATTAATCTCGTATTTTAACACTATATCTACAGTCACCTTTTTTTTACATACTTCGTTCTCCGGTCGTTGTTCTTTCAGAATAAGGACATAGCAGGCCAAACAATTTGTGGGATGGAGCTCCAAGAGCGAAGCCTCCACAATGTCTGTGCCGCGGATTCTCGTGACGCATTGTATACCACCGCACACCTGTTTGATTTGTGTAAGTTAGCACATTGCGACATGCTTTTGCAGCTTATCAGGTAAGCCAACTCTGTTGAATATATCTGCAAGTGCTCTTTGCGTAGTGGTATTGGAGAGCGCGGCGTTTTTCGTGCTGGAGATGCCCAACATTTCCTTTACTTTTGTTTACGGCGCACAATACTTTGCAATTTGGCCGTTCATTGCCGCAGTTGCATGCAACGTAAGCCTGGTAAGCCGATTTTCGATCGCACGACCATTTTGGGGAGGGGAAAGAGAAGATATGAGCGGGAGATTTTAGGAGCATTTCACATTGTAAATCCTGAACATAATTGTGTCAGCGGTACGTCCTTGTCTCTGACGTCAAAAGAGCATGCCTGAAAGCTGAAAAACGAAAAAGCTGAAAAACAAATTTGAAATGTGACGTGTCGTGGGAAGTGACGAAAATGCGCATGCATGAGAAGCCTTGTGTGGCAATGTAAATTCCAGTAAATCAGTTGAAATCCCAGCGTTCGTCTGTATGTAACACCTTATTGCGTACGTGTTTCTTTGCATTCGCTTGTACCCCGTATTCAAGTTTATGATGCACCAACCGGCCCAACAGCTAGCGCTTAAGAAAACGTAACGCGAAAGCTTTCAGACGAGAGACAGCACCAAACTTGGACTAGAAAGTCTTGCAGGTCTGAAAGATTTTGGCCTTAGCATTGTTTAGTATGGAGTACCAACTAGCTCGAATCCTCACTTTGTTATAGTGATTTTGTAATCCATGAGCCTGCTGAACGACGGGGCACAAAAGCTTCGATTCCATTGATTTATAGCGAAGTTGTACGCCGTCGCCTGTGTCCGCGACACCTATGGCACACAGTGAGGAAAAAAACGGGGTTTCATTGGATTTTATCAACCCGATAAGCCAGCTGCAAGTGTTGCACGATAAGAATAGCATAGCATAAGGCATCGCTCCGCGATAGCACCCCTGCAGCGGTCGTGACAGTGCAATCGCTGCTGTCGTCTGTTTCCAGCTGCCGCCGAGTTTGCTGCCGTGTTAGCTTGACGGTTATAAGCTTTGATCGTTTAGTGAGCGAAGCGGCCCGCGCTACACGCGTGCAGTGTCGCCCAAAGGGCTCGTCGCCTCCCTTGTCGTTTTCGCAAAGAATTTGATGTGGCCGCGTTCGCCTGAGGGTGCACGAAGTCTGGCGAAAAATGTCATACTTACTAGCACTACAGTTCTCTCACGGCTGCTAACAATTTACCGTCTTTTGAAAGCAGACGGGATAGAAAACGCCTCAAGCGAAGCACCAAAGCACGGCGCAGTGGCTTGCCGCCGCTTGCGTCGTCTGCACCCGTATCCCTTCAAAGCTGCTGTCATGGCCGCTTTGGCGCTGGAGGCAGCGCGCGACTGTGGCGGCTCCTAACGTATGCACGGTGCCTATACAGTGGTAATTACCATTTCGTATCGATGTGCACGTGTATGTGTACGAAACACATTCATGCCTCGTACATTGTCGCTGCATGCGATTCCAATTTCAACGGCCTAAATCTTGTTCAGAAGTGGCATCGCGTCGGTGAAAAATTTATACCTTACGAAGCACCCCAGTTTACTTTTCTTGGTAATTAGACAGAGTCGTTCTACAGAAGCAGCCCTTGCAGTAATGATTTATTGAACACACGCTGAACTACTTCTGACAGTTTAACAGACAATTGAACAGTCGTGCTGGACGAACAATCGGCTCTTAGCACAATCAACTATTTGTGATTTGTGACTGCTGAATGTGAGTGCGACAGCCCAGATGTCTGCCTCTTTTTTCAAGTGGCACCCCTGGCGAATTGTTGCGTGTGCGCAGCAGTTAATTTTAGGCAAATATTGAAATGTGGACCTATTAAAGCATCGAGACTAACTGTGCTTCCTAGGCCACGGCGGTTGCATTTCGCTCGGGGTGAAAAGAATAAATAAAAAATGAGTGTCGTTCAATTTGGTAAAATGCCTTACATGGTCCAAAATGGATCTGGAGTGTCTCTGCCGTGCGTCATAATCATAAGCTAATCATGGCGCTCGAAATCCAGAATTTGTGTGTCTTTTAGGCGGAAACCACCGCGAGCTGAACGTTTCAAGCGGTTGCTCGTTTTGCCCGGGTGCTCACTTGAAGACTTCCTACGCACTCAGGCACTCATTTACGCATGCCGAGTTTAAAATATACTTATGTGAATGTAAGGCGACCGTCGCGGAAATTTTTACAGCTAGAACAGCTACGCTGTTCCACTCACAACCACAGCGATAGCAGTGTTCGCATGCCCTGTCATGCACCGCTGCGCCTCTGGCGACGGCTACTGGCTCCATATGAAAGTGAGCGTGGCCTCCGAGATTAGCCGGCTGTGCACGGCGCGCCGCCGGCTAATCTAGGAGGCCATGAACTGAGGCGGCTGTTTCGTGACCATAAGAAGTGTTGAAGGACTCTGCTTTTACGCTGAACCATGAATGGCATAGTGGGCACTTCCCTTTTTTGCAAAATTATGGTGGTTTATGGCATAGTGAGTGCCTTGCAACTGTGCTTGAAGTAGTTGCCCCAAGAGAGTTTACGACGGGCTCTAGAAAGGCCGTGATTCCAGCTTTCGCTGTGACTGTGCAGCATGATCAGCGCACACCTGGTGTTTCTTTAAACAGTGAAGCTGCTCTGGCTTGGCGTAAAGTGTGTGGCCGTGTCCGAAAACTATCATCATCAATGGGTATGTGCCCCAGAATTTGGGCAGATCCCACTACTCATATATATATATATATATATATATATATATATATATATATATATATATATATATATTCGTTCTCAGTGTTACTACAGGCCACACCACAGAGGGTGAGTAGTGGGATCTGCCCAAATTCTGGGGCACAATATATATATATATATATATATATATATATATATATAGAGAGAGAGAGAGAGAGAGAGAGAGAGATAAAGAAATCGAGAAACAAACAGAGAGACAGCGTAAGTATGGTTGTCTGAAGCGTTATCCTGGGTACCTTAAGAGGTAGAACACAGAACACAGCCATAACTTTGCTCAATTTGGGCTGGCAATTACGTTCAGCAGCTATTTTTTTTTATTTTTATTGCGATATCAATTATATCCTCCTGAGTTCCGGCAATGGGAGTTTGCCCAATATATATGACAATGGAACAGAGCGTGCAACGGCTTTCGAAGCACTTGCCTCCTCCATGGAAGCACATTTTTTGGATGCTACTAGGACCGGTGCAGCTATTTAGCGAGTATGATCGAAGTCCCTGAGTTTCTCGCCTTTACAGGAGCGTTGGAAATGGCGGGATTGAGCACGAACGACTTTTACGGCTGCCGCCTAGGTAGTGGGTCGATTCTTAAACGAATTCTCGCGCGTGTAAAAGCGTACTTAAGCAATAATATGTGCTCATAAGAACTTCAAGAACACAAAAAAACACATATATGGGTACCCTGTAGCTAAGTGTCTATTTCCAAAAACGCCCCCCTAGAGTCCCAATGTTCAATATATTGAAACAACGTGCTGCGGCCAAATAACATGATACAGAAAAACTGCGTGACACTTTTCACCTTTGTACTCGGAAGAAGCATTTCTGCAAGCTTAAAAAAAATCCACGACACTAAATTCACTCTAGAACTCAGAAGGACATGGACACTCTCGGCTGATTTTTGCCGTCGTCGTCATGTCCCGGATATGTATGTGTATGTATATATATGAAAAAGAAACAAAAAAAATTAATCAGAAGAAACAAATGTCCAGACACCCGACCGGGAATTCGAACCAGCGACCCCTCGCTCCCCAGCTAGCTGCGTTAGACCACTGAGCAACACACCATTCATGCGCAGGCATAATAACGGCGAGCTATTAATAGATACCATTTACCGCTGGCGGTATGCAGATCTCGCAGGAGGTTGAGCGTGTTTTCTATCACTGAACGCTCCTACATTTTCTTTCATTTTGAAAGCTGCCCTTGAGACGCGCACGAAAAAGGGGCCTTTTTCTGTACCCACTTGTGATGTAGAATGAAAAATAAAAAGAACACCGCCCACACTTTGCGTGAGACACCATCGCGCGACAATAGGCGCAGAGGGGTGATTTCGCGCGCCGCACTTTAAAAGAAGATATATCTACGAGCGCGGCGTTCTGCGTTGTCGACACTAGCAGCACGTTGCTTGAACACATAGGCATAAAAACTGTGATAGTTCTTAGTTCACGCTCGTCCTGTGTATACCTGCGCGTCCTTTTCGGGCGTCGTTCTTTGTGCTTCCGCGCGAAACTGCAACAATGGAGCTGCTCATCCGTCTTCTTATGACATTCCAATTTCTTTCCTATCGCATTCATTGCTTCGCCCTTGCGGGGAAACTGTGACTTTTTCTGTTCAAGTCTGTTACTGAGAACATTGCTTGCTTACATGTACACTGCTACATTCACTAATAAGTAGCAGTGACTACTGGGCGAGTTCGTACGGATGCATGGATTTTGAACGGCATGACAATTCAGGCGAAAAGACTAATGAACACACGAACACAAGCGCTTGTGTTCGTGTGTTCCTTAGTCTTTTTCGTCTGAATGGTCCCACTGTTCAAAATTCATACATACTCTATTACCAATAAACAATGTAAGCTAACTTGCTTCCTGCGTTTCTCGCCATTGCGGGTATCTCAGTCACCTGGCGATATAATAAAAATATATTTTGCTCATGTTAGACGGTCGCGCGGAAATACCGCACTAAGGAAGCAGGAAACACACGGTCCCTTATATATTTGCCT
This sequence comes from Rhipicephalus appendiculatus, assembly GCA_030522465.1. Lineage (NCBI taxonomy): Eukaryota > Metazoa > Arthropoda > Arachnida > Ixodida > Ixodidae > Rhipicephalus > Rhipicephalus appendiculatus. The sequence goes on from JALIZH010025364.1 coordinate 9,986, forward strand.
AAGATGACTCGAAGGCGAAATATATTTTCTTGTTCTTTTCCTTCTTGGTCGATGGTATTGATCGCCTCCCACCCCCCAAATAAAAGTAATCTGTTTCGAAGCATTAAAAGTTTATTTGATCATAGTCATCCACCCAACGTGATTTCTCACTGCCTTCGCGATACCTTTGACTCTTTCGCGTACCCTTTGGACAAGCGATGGTAACATTCGACCCTTTGACCGAGGTGCCCTTTAGTGCACCATTTGGCCAAGTGACGGCACCCTCTTATTCTTTTACAGAGTGACTCTTTGGTCACGCTACGATGTCGTGTGATGACATCATCACATGACATCACTGTGATGACATCAGAAACATTGTCGACGTGTGGCGTCATGATGAGGCCATTGGATGTCGTCAGCACGTGAGGATTTTTTTTTGTATGGCTCGTGTTTATGCCGCCGATTATCCGTTTTCGCGTTTCATGAGCCATCTATGGTTATCGTTTTAATAAATACCCCGAAACCAGCTGGAAATTACTGTGACCACCCGCAGACGCCAGTAATACAGCGGACAGGTAACAGCCTACACATAATGACGATTATAGTTTTAGCGAGGTCTACTCATGGTCGCACATATTTAGTTCACGACACCACTGCTATTATTGTGTTGCATTGTCGAAGGCACCGTCTGCCTTATGTAGCTCATGTTTAGGTGTTCTGTGGATGCACCCAAAATACCACCCGTCCTACCTGCATCCGTGCTTGGCAACAATACCTATCAAAATATTTGATGTCACAGGAAGCTGGTGAATTGGGTAATTCTTCCAGTACTTTGCATTGAAAAGTCTTAAATGCGTCACCGTTTCGAAACACTTCACAGCTGTGGTAAAATTTTCTATTGGAAAGTATCATAGTCGTCTGGGAATTTTTCGTTGAAGTTTTCCTAAATGAAGTCTATATGCGGCGATTAAAAAAACAGCTGCGCTTTCGGTCGGGTTTTTTTCGCTGCAACGCAAAAAATCATGACACTAACATAAAAGTAGATATAACAGCTATACAAATAATGTCAAGTACTCGATAATAAATGTATCACTGATGAGGGTTCATTCTTTGTCCGTTTTTTTTTAATATTCTGTTTTTTAGACAATCTAATCTTACATATACAATCCTTTTTTGTTCTAGTGCTGATCTGGCGATGCAGACCGACGAGATGTCCATTAATACGGATGTCAGAGGTAGGTGGTTCTCATTGCTTTAGGTAGCAATATCAATACTTGCTATACTGGCAAAAAACTCCCCAGTCAAAGCGTTTTGATTGTGAGCGCCAGATAGGGCCGCGCATGTTTCGCGCCGCCTTCAAGAGATGGCGTGACGACAACGCATGGATAGCGTGTTTTCGGCAACATCTCGGACACTTTTTTACAGGTAATAGCCACAGACAGCATCGTTGTAAAACATTTCTCTCCGAACCCAATGATGTCAGAACGTCCGTGGATACCACTTCACCCGATGTTAATTTTAGGATAGATGCATCGCTACCTCCAACAGATGTAATCGGTTTCTGAGATGAAGTATTTTGTGAGTTTTGACTACTACAATGTTTAGTGCATTTATTATCAAAGTGTTATCAATTTCTGGCTGGCGCAGCACGGTCTTATACCCATGCCACACAAACACAAAAATGGCATTCATTAAACGTTTCCATAACTTCCTGAAAAACATTGTTTTCGGCGGCGCTGCAATATGTCCAAATTTAATGACTCTTTCATCTGATGATCTAGACGAACGCGTCTTTAGAACAGAGCATTGTTAAGGTAATAGTACAAACTAGACGTGTGCTTGCAGGATTATTCTACCGACAAGGACATTGGAATGTAGATACATATGATCATACTATGGCGGGCAACAAACTTCGTAGCTGAAGTTTGTTGGCCTTTTGCAACGTCGCTACCAACCATAGCAACTTCGGCCATTGCATGTCGAATATGAGGCTCGCAAGTAACCCGGCGTCTGTCGTAACGCCAAGCTGAAGAAGTCCTTCAGTTTATCAGCCAACTCCAAGCGCACCTTGACAAACATACTAGAAATATGCCGTCTGACACTTGAGCCATTCCACACTGTTGATGCCAAACTACTGCACGTGTGGGAAGCGATGGAATCGCTATTAAAATGGAGGGAAAGACACTGCCACAACCGCAGGCTTCACATCCGTCATGGTATACAAGCACCATCACGACATTCAAGCATATGCGACCCAACCAGTGAATCAACAATGGGGTCAGATGTGCGAGAGCAAGCACGTTAATCTCAGTAGTAAGAAGACGTCGCAACCACAGACATTTGCTCAATCCATCGACATCGCGAGCGTATCACAGTCAGCACATCACTCAGTTATTTCAGAAGCAATGATAACATCCCCCACATTTTCAGGAGCTTGCATGATTGCATCTCCCCCCTCACTACAACACTGTGCGATCACGCTATCCAGCCGTAATCATTGAACTTCTCGACGCCCCACCAACGGAAGGGGAAGTTCGACATGTCCTATTTTCCCATAAAACTGCATCTTGCCCTCGTATAAATAGTGTAACTAATAAACTACATCGAAATCTGGACGAAAAATCAATATCCGCCTTTACCGATAACTGTAATCACTGCTTCAGTAGCAGCTCCCTTCCGAACTTATGGAAAACCACCAGGGTGAAAAACCTAATAAGTCATTGTACAGTGCTAACTTTAGACCTGTTTCCCTAACGTCATGTTTGGGCAAAACTCTCGAACATGTCCTCATTAATCGCTTAAAGAAATGCACGGAAGACAACCGTTTATTCTCGCCAGAGATGAGTGGCTTTCTCCAGTCACTCTTTTTCAAGATGTCATAAGGCTCAAGTATGACATCCTTACTCCTTAATGGTAGCAAAGACATCCAAGCCATCCTGGGGCTCGACCTTCGCTGTGCGATCCACATAGATCATGCCTCTATCTTAAGCGAATTGGACATGATTAACTGTCGCAATAAAATGTATGACTATCAGTGGCGTAAATCCAGAAAAATCACAAGGGGAGACACAAATTAAACCATGGTAGTCATTTTGTTTTTAAATATTGGTTGTATGTTTATTTACATGAAAATTAAATCATGCTTTGAAATAAAATTCAGAAAACGAGCATGAGGTCCGAGCTCGACTAATTGCATTGTTCTATTCGGTCTTCTTTTAAACGGTCGAGCGGCCTTTGCGATTTTCAGTCTCACACAGCTGAGGGGTATTGAACAAAGGTGCACACTAAAAAAAATAATCAGCCTTTCAAAAAAAATTCAATGTGTTTTACTTAAAAATCAAGTAACTCAAATGTCTGATGTTCTAAAGCTAACTCTCAAGGGGGGGACACTTGCAAGGGGTGTCCCCACCAGCCTGAACACAAGGGGGGTCCGGACCCCCTGACCCCCCATGATTTACGCCAGTGATGACTATATCCGCAAATTTCTTGCCAGTCACACTGCTATCTTGAAATTTCATGGTATAATAGCTAAAAAAATGCATGGGAACAGAAAAGAGGAAAGGAAAGCACAAACAACGGACAGCGCGAAGGTTGGTTCTCTCTCATCAGCTGCCGCGTTATCCTACGCAAGCATTTTGTTGAGTTGCGTCCGGTCGGATGCTGAAGTGGACAGCTGTTAGCCTTACGCGGTATAATCTTCGAATATGCTGCTGTCGCATTCACTGATTCGTCCCCGCCGCGAAACTGCGGACTTTTTTTATAATATGGAACTCAACTATGTTGCAGGTTTGACTTTCCTCGGCGGAGTCTGCACAAACCGTAGTGCTATAGTTGCAGAAGATGTACCGCTATCGTACAGCGGAGTACGCACGATCGCTCATGAAATAGGACATTCGTAAGTTTGTTTGCGGCTTAAAAATTATGCACTCATAATGCTGGTAGCAAAAACGGGGCTGGCTTTTCAGCCACGAAACCCGACAGTTAGTGGCTTTCTCATGAAAAAGCCACCAATTTGATAACGTAAAGCCTGTTGTTTTGTTACAAACCGGGAGTAACCCCCCAAACCCGAGAGTACCACCCCGGAAAGACGTTACTCCCGGGTTTTATCACCGGACCAGGAGGAATTTTTCGCGCCCTGGAAAGCAGAAATTGGTAGCTCATTTGGTAGAGCCACCGCCCCTGCAAATTATTGGTCCCAGGTTCATTCCCGGACAAGGGCGAATACCTCGGCAACTGGGAAGATTTATTTTTTAGATGTCAGTATGTAATTCCGCGTGGCTTTATGCTACAAACGGGTGGTTGTAAATTTCTCTTTCTTAACTCTTCCACCAATTGCGGGATTGTGCAGACTTGATATGCATCCAAATTACACGTAGTTGTATACGAGGTTTGAGGGCAATGTGATACCGAGGGCAACGTACTGGTTGATAAGCTTGCCACATCAGTCCGTGCAAGCACTCTCATCATTCCTGTAATGGACTTAAAGGGCTTCCTGAGGCTGAGAGATGACTTGCGGCGGTTATGAAACTTAGAAGCGCACAGTAAATTACACATAATTAAACCTTACCTCGATAACTGGCCTCCCACATAAAAACCACGACATACAGATGTAACACTCTTTCGGCTTCAAATAGGACCATGAGTTCACTCACGCAGACTCACCGAGATTCAAATCGGGCTGTGAGTCTGAGGCTAAGTGTGTCCGAGGAAAACATTGGTGAGTCTGAGTTCGATTAGCTCCAAGCGTAAAATATATTTCGTTAGGGAGTCTGAGTGAGTTCCACCATTAATTGCTGACTTGGGGTTTTACCTATTCATCTTTAGCATTACTATCAGGCTTATATCTGCTTACGTTTATACTCAAGGTGTGTGTGTGGAGGGGGGTGGCATGACCTTCCCCCCGCAACCTATTTCCTCGGAACTCTCTAATAAAAATATTTCGTATGAGTCGCGTATTTAATAACAATCTCCCTACTGGATTGGAACCACTCAACTTGTATTTGAAGGTACGAGATCAAAAGGCCGATCGTTGAGCTCCGATTATGTGAAGATAGTGGCACCACGATCAAAAAAGCTAATTTTAGGCTAACCTACTCATGAGTCAACTTACTCAGGCTCTGTCAGACTCAGGTCAAGCCGTGAGTCTGAGGCTGAGTGAGCCCGGCTGGGTAATATTTTGGTGAGATAGTCACATTGAATCTCGTTGAGAAAACTTTTAGTGAATATGAGTCCTGTTGAGTCCGGTTGAGGGAAATTCTGGTGAGTCTTAGTACGAATGAGCCTTCTGAACAAGATAAATGGCTTTAGTGCTTCTGGCCAGCTCTAATTTTCTTGCGGGCCTATCAATAGGACACACACACAGCACACATAAAGGCTTTTTGGCCGATAGTGATCCAGCCAACTGTCACAGAGGTGGTGAGACACTTACGGTTCTCCACATCATTTTTCAGTGTGCTTAACGGAACCCCGTAGGAAACATTTCTTATCACCTTACCGGCCCCAGGTTTCACTTCATCCTTAAATTTTCATACTCAGATAGCCTCTCTTTAAATATGAATAATTTTTCGCGCTTTTAAAAATTGTGAATAGTTTTTTATATTCACTACCCAGGTCATTCATTGCGCAGCCCCGTAATAGAGGCTGCTGCTGTGGTAGATGCATTAGAACGCACTTAGCTCCCGGCTTTAGGGCCGGAAGGCCTTGAGCCGATGTGGCTGCTATTTGTGCACCCTCGTATTGTAGTATTCTGAGCGTTCTCATTCATTCATTCAACACTGATAGACAACCCCACATGTTACCGCCATTATATATATATATATATATATATATATATATATATATATATATATATATTGTCACGTGGTCGTGACGTTGACGAAGGCAGCAGCAGTCAGTATGTCCAAGATGAAACTGTTTATTTGGCCGAACTTGTGGCCTGAACACGGAAGGTCAGGTTACAGCACTACACACTGGCACTGATAGCGGCGAACAGAGCGTCGGCCGTCGAACAACTGACAAGTGGTGAAGCGCGTCGGCATTTATACGCGTGTCATCGAATATTCCAGCCTTATCGCTGGTTGTCGCGAAAGCTCTGGAATAAGCTCGCGTGTTCGAGTCTTGCGCGCAATCTTAACACAACGATCTACAATAATCGCGAAGCTTCTAGAAAACTGAGGCGTGGTTTGCGCTGAGCATTGCTTACAGTCTTTGTGGGCGTAAACCGAATACAGCAAAAGTATAATACGAAACGCGCGTAGCAATATCATCAGCCTGACTACGGCCACTGCAGGGCAAAGGCTTCCCCGTGTCCCGCCAATCAACCCGGTCCTGTGCTATCTGCTGCCACGTTATACCTGCACACTTCTTAATCTCATCTGCCCACCTAATTTTCTGTCTCCTCCTCACGCGTTTGCCTTCTCTTGGAATCCAGCCAGTTAACCTTAATGACGCGCGGTTATTTTGCCTGCGTGCTATGTGCCCGGCCCATGTCCATTTCTTCTTCTTGACTTCAATGATGATATCCTTAACCCCCGTTTATTTCCTGACCCACTCTGCTCTCAAGCAAGAGGTCCGTGCAAGGCCTCTGCATGCACGAGGTCCGTTGTCCGTATCCCGTTGCCGGACAATTCCCAACCAGAAAAAAAAATCCGTGTGATGGTGGAATTGCGTAAAAAAGGCCTCGGGTGCAGCCTCACTGGTGACCACAGCCGGCAATGCGCTCCCTCACCAGAGCAAGACTGGCCACACACGCACGCACGCACGCACGCACGCACGCACGCACGCACGCACGCACGCACACACACACACACACACACACACACACACACATACATATGTATATATATATATATATATGTGTGTGTGTGTGTGTGTGTGTGTGTATGTGTGTGTGTGGCGTGTGTTCTTAGCCATCTTTACAGCCATATATTGCATCCTATATTCGTTAATCATTGGTCACCAATAACACCCCACTATTTGGCACGGCGCTCTCTAGCCACACCTTGCAAGTGCGCCACAAAGCCCACTAATTATTATCGTCGTTTGAGGCCATGGCCACGAGAAGGTTTGGACTTTTTATTTTCAGGCTCGGGGCAAGTCACGATGGTGAAAATGTGACACTTCCTATTGATGGTTATCCAAATGCGCTTAACTGTTCGGGAGAAGATGGACACTTGATGGGAACAGACATTAATGGAGACAACATGCAGGGGCTTTCAAACTGCACAAAGGCCCAAATCAAGTTTCGTGTCAGGTATGTAAAGCCGATTTTCATCATGACCTTGTCGGCTTTGAAGGAACTTCCTTTTTTACTTCGGGCAAACTATTCTGCTGCTAAACGCGAGGACACAGGTTCGATTCTCAGCACCAGCGTATAATGCCGGAACGCCAGTGTACTTAAATTTCGACAACACCTTAAAGAGCCTTAGGTGGTCTAAATTAATCTGAATCGCCGTACCCCGGCCCGTCTCATTATCATAAACTGGTTCCGGCAAGTGAAACACCAACACTTATCTTCTCAGAACCGCTTGATTCTACACTCTTATCACGGTAACGTTTAGGACAGCATAAAACGGCAAGTAACTTATAGTTTATAGGTTACATGGCTGTTACAACAATTTTATCTTTGTGTTTTCTTCATTTACCTCTCACATAAAGGTTACATTGACAGAAGCATGCCATTTTAAAAGCTAAAGCACCGCGATTGGCATTGTAACCTCTAGATTGTAACTTATAAAGGCGCAGTGACTCATCCGTCAGGGGACCTACACTATGGAGTGGAAGTTTATTGGTCAATGTGTCAAATCACGATCTTTCTTGTTCAAGGTTGGCTTTAGCAATTGAACAGTGGATAATGTACAAACAGAACGGGTATTAGGTAACAGCAGCAAAGAAAATAAGAGTAGCAGCGATATTAAATTGCGGGATACTGTTGCAAGTGATGGTGGGGTATGAATTAAAACAGCAGTTCAATAAATTGAGCCCACTTCACACGTGATTAAAGAAGTGTCATAAATTCGAACAGACATGGGCACAACAACCGAAAAAATTATAACGATGCGATCGAAGAGTAATTCCGTGGAGCGAGAAAAATACGTTCCGAGACTCGCAATACAATTTATCCGAATTTTCTTGTTGTCTTGTCTGTTTAGTTTTTTTTTTTTTTTTGTCTTTTTTTCTCGCGAAAGTTAACTGGCCGTAATGTGCAGCAAACGTCAGGTCACAGCATTGCACCATACACGCTTAACCGTCATCAATTTGCGAACACAGGAGAAAAAGATGCCGCTAAGTTCACAAAACAGCATGCGACGGCCGCTCCAGTGTGAGTCCATAGAGGGATGTGTGAGCTCGCGGTGATGGCGTGACTCACAAATGTGGCGTCTTACTGGCGCCGTTTCAACCAGTTTCAACCGCATCGAAGGAAGGAAGGCGTCATCTCTCTGAGGCTTTGCACAGCTTGAGGTGTATACCGGGAAGGGTATTCGAATGAGAGGCGGTTGGTGTGGTGTTTGAAGTCGCGCTTGTGCTGCTCTTTGTTTCATCGATTTAACCAGGTTTTACGCTCCTCGTTTTGATGATGTGCGTTGCCTAATGGTGTTTTGTAGGTGAGTGACGCGTACCTGGTGACACAGTAAGCAAACACACTCGCAAACGCGCGATCCGCCGCAAATCAGCCACGAGGCAATGCAACGGGGACATGTTCAGTGCGCTGCGCGTCCGTTGCAACGAGCTGCATTGCCGATTCTTCGCCTGTCTGAGACTGGCAACTATCGAACGTGTTGCATCCGTTGTTACGGTGGCCGAAGACAGCAGCCAATATGATCTACACGTAAGTAATGTTCTCTGTTCAGTGCATTATTTGCTTGTGTATGTGTGTTTATGTCACCTGCTTGCAAGAATTTACGCTCATGCTTACGCTACTGTAAGAGGTGGACCATGTCAGAAAAATAACTGATGTCATGTTTTATGCAATGCATTGTTATTGGCAGAATTCAGTTCTCGTTTGTCCTTACAAGGCGGGTGTTTGGGCGTATATTATCAAACATCCGACCAAGATCATTTGTTATCTTTCCAGTTTATCTGAGAAGCATGAAGGACAGAAGTTTAGCCCTTCTTGCTGTCATCGTGTGGGTACCTTGAAATTGCTCGATGAAGCCTGCAATCACGGTGTGAAATATTGTTGCCAGCATCAACAAAGTGCCCCATATCAGCGCTGCCCAGAAGATTTCTGAGTGCGCACTAACTAGCTCCTCTGGGTTTTTTGTCCCGACTTGGTCGCAGGTAGATGATATCTGTGTGTGTGTATGCGTGTGGGTGAGGGGGGAAGTGAATGAGTGTTTTCGCGTGCGTGTGTGTGTATATGTGTGAGCTCGCGTTTGTGTGTGCGTGCGTGTGCGTGTATGTGTGTGAGAGTGAGTGCGTTTGCGTGTGTGTGCATATGCGCGCGGGCATTCGTGTGTGTGTGTACGTGTGTGGATATGTCTGCGCGCGCGTTTGTGTTGGTGTGCGTGTGTGTGAGTGGATGAGTGTGTTTGCGTGTGTGTACATATGTGTGTGTGTGTGTGCGTGCGTGCGAGTGAGCGAGCGAGTGAGTTTTCGAGTGCGTGTTTGTGTGCGGGTGCTTGTGCGTGTGTGTACATGAGTGGGTGAGTGTGTTTGTGTGAGCGTGTGTATGTGTGCGCGCACGTTTCTCTCTCTCTCTCTGTACGTGCGAGCATGCGCGCGCGCGTGAGTGTGCGTGTTCAATTTTTGCTTTGGTCGGCTCAATGTTTCGGGTTTTCTGCCTTCACCATGTATCATCCCCAACAGACGGGCTTCCGTCAAACGTTTTCTGTGCGTTGATCTTGACTTGAAACTTACCACAAATATATACCGTAGTCATCTTCGTTCCATAGTAGCACTCATACAGATCGCAATATACGGGCGTTCAAAATTAGGATGACTTGAATTCATGCCCACGCTTCGGCTACTGCAAGAGGTGGGTCGTGTCAGAAAAAATAAATTGAGAGTCTTTGACGCAATTAATTGTTATCGGCAATACTTGCTCTGCGTCGCTCGACTATATATGTATCTAACTCCGTCGCTATCTAAACGGGGCAGCTGCAAAGGATATGTTACGCAAAAAACAATACGCTGTGGCTTAACTATATTTCAGATAGCATGAATGCCAGCAATTGTGCAAAGTGGGAGTCCGAAGGGGGACAAGGTTGGTGTGGTTGGTATGTCTCGATGTTCTTGGTTCTGTGGCGATGTGAATCTGTTCTTTTACAATAAGGTAATTTTTGTTGTTGTTCTAGTTCTGTTCTATGGTGAACGCAACGAGCCATCGTGGTTAGAAAAGCTGAATCGGTATACATGTTATGTAACTGTCATAGCCGGAATGTTTG
>JALIZH010025365.1:0-15525 GCA_030522465.1 Rhipicephalus appendiculatus
AGGGGGTAGTGACAGCGGAGGTGTCGAGGTGCAACTTCTTTGCCGGCCCAGCTGGGGAGAGGGAGGGAAGGCGTGTCTTCTTGCGTGGTGCGAGTGTTAAGGGGGTTGTGGCTGCTGTGGTTGCGTGGGGTTGACGGGATGGGGGCGGCCGGGGACCGTTGAGCTCCCTGTTTGGTTTGCTTTTCTTGTTGTTAGGCCATGAACGTAAACAGGTGGCAGGTTTCCTTTAGAGCGGTTCAAGTTGTTTTCAGTGTTTTGGATGTACCATGATTCTAGTAACAGTCTTTTTTGTTGGTTTGTTTCTGTTGTCAGAATGTTGGTTTTTTTCGAAAGCAATGTTGCGGTCGGCATCTTCTAAGTGTTCTGCAAGGGGGGTTTCGGTGTCTTCAGAACGTCCTCACGTCGTTTGCCTTTTTTATAGACGTTGGTAATATATTTCATAGTGATATCGATGAAAATTCAGCAGACTGTCTAACATAACTTTAGTCGGGTACAACTTTAGAAGACTGGGGAGGCCCCGCCCAGATGACCGAAGCGCAGCAGCAAATTGCTTCCGCGACTAAAGAAATAGTACAGTTCAAAAAAAAAAAAAAAAGCAAGAAACAAAGTTAAAAAAATTACACCATCTCCCGCTAAAGGGAACCATGTGTAGATGTGAAGCAGCGCGCGCTAACGCTTACACTGGCGGCGGCGTTGACGCCGGCGCTCATCGCAGCGTTTCGCGGGAGAGAAAACTGGGGAGGCGCAAAGCACGCAGTGATGGAGCGGTGTTTTTCTACTGGAACATGCCAATCGCTGCTAATGGGCAATGAGAGACAGAAGACTCCGACTGGACACAAAGACCCGCAGTCCGCTTTTAGTTAACGCGCACGCTGCGAATTTTTATTGTTCAACAACGCACAGGAGAAATCTCCCACCGGCACCACCTTGCAGGTCAAGATCCATTGCCATATATACGGGGTGGCCAGTGAACGGTTGTGCAGCGCGAGCAGTCGGTTTTTTCAACCAAGTCGCTAGCAGACGCTGCCTGCGTCGGCGTCGCGAGGCGAGAGAGGGGGAGCGTAGCAAAGGAGAGAGAGGGGGGACGCGCATGCACAGTGGGAGTGTGGACGCCGCGGGCAGGGATGTAGAGAGGGGGGGGAGCATAGGAGAGGAGAGAGAGGGGGGGACGCGCATGCGCAGTGGGAGTGTGGACGCCGCTGGCAGGGATGCCGAGAGGAGAGAGGGGGGAGCGTAGGAGGGGGAGGGAGGAGGGGAGGCGCATGCGCAGTGAGGGTGTGGTTGCCGCGGGGAGGGATGCCTAGAGGAGAGAGGGGGAAAGGAGGTTTTTTTATTTATTTTTTTGAAAGGGTTTGCACATGCGCAGTAAGGGAGGCCACGCGGCACACCACCACCACCACCACCACCACCATTACCACCGGATTAAGCTTCGCCATAAGATGCTTCACATCTAAAAAAAGCAACGTCCTGCCAATGATCGGTCGTTTGCACGCTGAGCTGGCAGCAACGATGGCGGCAGCATGTTCTCCGTAGGCGGGGTCACCGGCCGTCCGGCTGATGAGATCACCTGAAGTGCGCGCCTATTGGAGGAAGCTCGTGTGCATCCGCCTTTGAGGGAAAATGCCGCTGCCTTCTAAAGTTGTACCCGACTATAGTGTGCTTTAGGCAAAAGAACGTTATTGTTATCGGCGAATCTAGTATTACTATGAGATTCGCGCATAACAATGACGTTCTTTTGCCTAAACTCCTTCACTGGGAAATAAAGTTTTACCACACCAGCGAATAACTCACACTAGTGCTGATACGGCTGTTCGATTCTTCACTCTTACTACATTGTGACAATACCTAAAATGAGGAACTATCAGGCCAATGTTGCGGTAAACGAATCCGCCTACCTCCTGCTGCCGTCCAGGCTGCGGCGGTAGAGAGGACGGCCATGTTGCAAAGCTGAAAAAAAAAAAGAAACTAAATGACGGTTGATCAGTGCGTCATAAGAATCACACGAACTAGAGCACTGCACGGGCTCGGGCCTACCTGAAAACCTGGGCCCGGCCCGGCCCACGGGCGGGGCCGGGTAAAGTAGATCGCACGGCGTGCCCGGGCCGGGCCGGGTTCGGGCCTGGAGCTCCGGGCTTAGGGCCGGGCCAAGGTTTGGGGTGGCGGGCTCGGTTCAGGCCGGGCTTAGACATTTCTCAGTTCTTAAAGGGGGCGCTAAAGCGAATCAATGAATTGGTTTAGGCTGATAAAGTCTACTCTGACAACTCTAACGTCATTATTTCACGATTAATAAATTTATTAATACAGGAGAAAATGAAGGTCACAATTCCATTTTTATGTTTTGCGCCCGAATTTCCGCGTGTGACGTTACGGATTTCAAACTACATTCACCGTACTTTCGGGACATTGGCACAACAAAATTTCATGAAACTTGGTATGTTAAACTATGACCCTCTCAGAGGACAATGTATATATTATTTTTACCGATTAGAAACTGCGTAAGCTCCAGTGGACACCGCCAGAGCCTATGACGACATGGCGTTTGCTGCGCAAACTTCAAGGTGGCTTCGCCTAACACATTTTCTTTTTGCGCGTTTTCTCGCTGACCAAGAGAATTGTCGCGGTGAGCGTCGTGATTTTGGAAATGTAAATAATCGTTTTAGTTGCGAAGCATCTTATGCTCGGGGCTGTCTCCGTCCCTCCCGCGTCCCGCGTCCGGTCACTTCCTTGAGGTAGGGAAGCACCCACTATGCGAGCCAGAACACTGTAGTACAATAACGCCGTCAACCACCACCATAGTCAGTAGAGTCCTGGCCGAGAGCACAGAGTGGCTTCTTAGAAATGGCTAGGCAGGTGGTGGGTGCAAGGAAAGAACAACACGCACTACTGGTGGCGTCTGTCGCCCACGTTGACTCCATTGCTTGATATTGCTTGCATGTGCTTTGTCTGTCCCTCCTTCCCGCGTTCCACACCCCCTCTCTCTTCTCCTACGCTCCCCCCCCTTCCTCTCCTCTGGGAATCCTCTACTCTACGGAGCGGCGTCCACGTCCCGCGTACCACACCTCCACAGTGCATGTGCGTCCCCTCCCCCCTCTCTCTCCTCTCCTACGCTCCCCCCCTTCCTCTCCTCTGGGAATCCTCTACTCTACGGAGCGGCGCCCGCGTCCCACACCCCCACAGCGCGCGCGCCTCATTCTCTCTCTGTGCAGCGCCGCGATGAGCGCCCGGGCCGCTGCCGCGAAACGGGAGCGGCGACGTTTCTCCCGCTCAAGCCAGCCATCTCCCCGCTGCTTCGCATCCACACATGGTTCCCTTTAGCGGCAGATGGGGAAATTTTTTTCTCTTTCGTGTCCCTTTGAGTTTGTTTCGCATACGTTATGCATACGTATATGTCCGACATTGTATCTCCAAAAAACGCTTTTTGTATGCGGGGCAAGCTATTTGGAGAATTTTTATGCACGAAAAGTGCTGAACTTGTTCTGCTTCATGCATATGAGGATACTTGATTTATCTGAAACGGGCGAGCTAAAACCAAATAGACCAGGTGCTAATATAAGTAACATTTCGCGATTCTGTGCTTTATTTGCATTCGTTATTATACTTGATATCACCAATTTTATTGTGTAATCACAGTAATAAATCTAGTAGAATAAATTTATACCTATGACTTATCATCGCCCGAGAGATCACAGAGCTCCAAAATGGGGAAACGTTCTTAAGAGTTCCAGCCCTCGTTTAAAGAGGCCATGACACCCAATTTTCGCTCATAGTCTGTAATACATGGGATAGTGCTTGGATGTTCACAAACAAGCTGGCAAAATTTCAGCGCATTCGGTAGGGCGCTTATTTTATAATGAATATTTTTATAAACACGCGACAGCCCGCGAGTCTCAACCACACTGGTGCACTAACGAGCCGTGACGTAACAAGCAGCTTACTTTGCGAGCGTGTGTATTTCGGTCAACGATTTGCACGGTCAGCTGCACTTACAATGGAGCTATTTTAGCTTTCCTCAGCTTGGCGTTAAGAATTGAACGATTTTCAGCGGCTGAAGCAAGTAAAATACGATGGCGCCACTCCATGAAGCACATGACGTCACACACGCCATGGAAAAATGGCGATCGCCTGCGCCTTCTATGGTTCATTTTGCAATGAAATAATCTTTTACGGTTCATTTTTCATGTTTGTGCAGGAACAATAGACCATATACTTCTATTTTTCGCTTAAAACCACAATTTGGTTGGTGACCGTGTTATGGTCCCTTTAATGAAAGGGCTGCGCGGAGTCTCATGAGACAGAGTCCCCTAAAGACGCATTCATTTTCCGAGGCTCCGAGATCGCTCCCAGTGGTCATGTAACGCAAGATGAACATGCACAGCCTGCTTTTCCAGCCCACAGAGTTAACGTTCGAGCCTTCGTCTTGTTCCGCTATATCAGGGGTCTCCAACTCACATCGGCTAACGGCCCGTATACACGAAAATTTAGTCCCGCAAAAGAAAGGACAGTGACCAATGTAAAAGCCGGGTGAATAGGGGCGGAGGGTGGGGGGGGGGGGGTGGGGGGGGAAAGGGCTAGGTCGTACAAAATTTCAGCTAGCTCTTTCAATTTAGAGAAGACCTTTCCCATACCTCATACACGGGTCATTTCTGAAGGGGATTTGGCGGCAAGATTCCAAGATCATATCGATACCTATCCACAAAATGACTAAAATCTGGACACTGATGCTGAAAGATAGAGTTTGGCTTCACGATTATGTATCAACCCGTGGTGACCGCGAAGTGTGCCTCACGAAAAAAAACGCTTTAGATCTGTCAAGCCTGTGTAGTGCAAGAACGTACTTATAAAGAAAATTTTAAAAAATGGAAAGAATTCAGTCATTTACGGGCCGCGGGCAGCATGTTTGAGGCCCCTGCGCTATATAGTGCGAGTGCTACATGATACTGCAGCAACATCGTTGGAATGTGCAAAATAGCATAGGGCCATTAAACAAGGCATGGGGCAAAGTATATTCACTTGACGAAATATCTGCCTTGGAGAACGACAATTACGAACTCCGTACTGAATAGTATCCTCTCACCTTGAGTCATATGCATTCAATGAGTAAGCGCCGAGAAGCTTGGTCACGCCTTTATTACAGAATTAGAACGAACCCCGAAAATACAACTAAATCGCTTCATCTACCTTCTGCTTTCCCTACCCGCGTAGTCAAATGGCCTCCTCCTACCGGTACAACATCGTTAGGAAGGCATACACTTTTATACTACTATGAAAAAATAAAAATAAAAAAAGAAAGAGCACGGTGCGGACCGTGCTTAACATACATTGCTGAAAACTAGAAGGAGAAGCCCTCAGTGAGGAGTTGTATAAATTATATTGAAAAGCGGCGCGAAGTTCGAGGACGAGAGAAATGGAGGGATTAGCTGGACAGCTATGTTCCTTTTGCAGAGGTTCACAAAGACATCCTAAATTTGCTTCAGTGGTGGAAGTTAAGAACAACGACCGCCGATGCCTTCACAGCTCGCAAGGCGGATGTTGCGCGCCCCGGCGGCTAGCGTAAACAGTGCAAGAAACTAACGCTCATGATAACTGAGGGGGGGGCGCTAAATACACAGCACACGTCCGCCGCGATGGAGCAGTGGTTATGGTGCTCGGCTGCTGACCCGAAGGTCGCGGGTTCGATCCCGGCCGCGGCGGTCACATTTCGATGGAGGCGAAATGGCCCGTGTACTGTGCGATGTCAGTGCATGTTAAAGAACACCAGATGGTCAAAATTTCCGGATCCATCCACTCTCAATCATATCGTGGTTTTGGTACGTAAAACCCCAGGTATTATTATTAAATACACACCACACACAAAAAACTAGTAGGAACTGAATTCTTTATTAAAAAACATACAAGCACTCAGCCCGATAGCCTCACGTATCGATCAAGAAAGGCTATCTGTTCCTCCTTTAATCATTAGATGGGTGACCAATGCAACACTGTCCCTCCCGCCCTTTTTCTTGAGCGTTGTGCATTTCGCACCCCCTCAATGATCCTCAACTAGCCCAACTTTTTATTTTACTGAAACTTTAACGCAGCAGGGTATGTGATGCAACCGCGCAAGAAGTGCTCAAAGCCGGAATATCTTGATAATTTGATTTGTCACACAATAACATGTGAAAAAAATAAGCTCTAAACTATGCCACAAAGTATACTAGCAGTGTTGTGATGTGTGAACAGAATGCTGCGACCAATAGCTTTTTTTTCTTCCTTACGCCTGCTTATAAGTATTCCTAAAAACTGCACGTGGTGCATGCGACTCCTTATAATTGTCGTTAGAGCCGGCTTTAAACATTAATAGGCAGTACGATCAAAACAAGGAGCGTTCTGTTCTTTGTCTCCTCTCTTTTTGTTGCACTCCCTATCGAAACTGCGCTCGTGCTGCTAATCGCTTTCCTTGCTACAATATCTGTTACAAAACGCTCTTGACGATCCCCATGTATTTGCAGAAAAAAAATAAGTGCGGTACACAGCGGCCGAACGAACGTTCATCGTACCCAGTTCGTCCGCTCTACAGTTTCCACCGTGAACCTCTTTTTACAAAAAATTACCGCAAGTTAAAGCATGGTTAATAGTGAAAACTTTTCAGCGCGAACGGGACGGAGCACAAAGAAGAGGACACTACACAACACTAGCGCTGTCTAACAACTGAAGTTTTATTGAAAGAAAATCAACCACCTTATGCGCGAAAGTTAACTGTTATGAAAGAACTCATTGAGCTTACGTAGCTCACATTCTAAAAGGCAAACGGACGGCTCAGATATGCAATCATCTCCCGCATCTTTTATGAAGTACGCTTCCGCGAGTTCCCGTGCCCTTTTATCACTGTTTTTT
The DNA here is from genome assembly GCA_030522465.1 of Rhipicephalus appendiculatus. Classification (NCBI taxonomy): domain Eukaryota; kingdom Metazoa; phylum Arthropoda; class Arachnida; order Ixodida; family Ixodidae; genus Rhipicephalus; species Rhipicephalus appendiculatus. Next base: position 6,874 of record JALIZH010025365.1, read on the forward strand.
CAGGATGACAGTGTTGTCAAAGAACGGTTTACAGCCACAAGCCCTACAATGCTTCGAAAGGTGTGACGTCGGCGTTCCCTTCAAGGTGCTATTGTGCTGGCGGAGTCTTTCGTTAATGCATTTCCCGGACTGGCCTATATATACCCTGCCGCAGGAGAGGGGAATCCTATAGACCACACCAACAGAGCAGGAAACGGGGGTTTGCGATGTTTCATCGTGCAACCTACACGCGAAGTTCCTCTAGCTTTGTTCTCAATAGCAGCACAAGCTTTTCCAACTTTTTGGTTTGAAGAGAAGAGAACATCGACGTCGAAACTTTTTGCTATCTTCTTAAAACGATGAGACAGCCGGTGCACGTAAGGCATGACGGCATATCTCCTGGGCTTATCGCCTGGGTCATCGGTTACGACTTGGCGGGATTTGCACTTCTTGGATTAACCTTTCCCAGGCTGACACTATAACATGCGCGGGGAACCCGCGTTATGTAGCCGGTCAACTTGTTGCCGAAAGCAACACCTCTTTGTGCTCCGTCCCGTTCGCGCTGAAAAGTTTTCAATATGAATCAGTTCCAAATCGCCCACCTATCTACTTTACTGCGGTTAATAGTGAAGCATGATCCCAGAAAGCGTAAATATTTGCCACTTAAATCACCTTGCTGTCGATGCTATGGTCGGGCAAGATCCCTTATAGATTACTGGCTCGGGCCTCTTTCGGGCCCGATGGGTGGTCGGGCCGGGCCGGGCTGGGCCGGGTAAGCAAATTTTTTTCTCGGGTTCGGGCCGGGCTCGGGTCTCGCTTTGAATCACCGGGCCGGGTACGGGCGGGTAAGCTTGAACGAGTTCCGGGCCGGGCCGGGCCCGGGCCGAGAATCACGGCCCGTGCAGTGCTCTAACACGAACACGAAAGTGAAATTCCGGCCGATCCCACGCATTGCTAGAATCAATTTCATGCGAACCAGTCAGCGAGTAACTGTCTATTTGTACGAAGCCTAGCTTACGAGGTGGATCGACGAATTTGCGTAAATTGTGCAGTTGCGGGCATAGGCGTGCGCAGGCTTCTTTCGACTGCACTGGCGCCTAAAGGGTAGCTCGAGGTCCATTGTAAGATCGGTACTCACGTTAGAGCATATGCGTCAGTTTTACCGAAGCGAAGCGCACTATTACGATCGCCATCGGCATCGAATTCCTTCGGCTGCTGCAAACCCGCCGAACAGTTCATTGTCCCGTTCCAAGCGAGGAAGGCATTCGAAACTGGCGTGGTTATCTCCCGGCCTAGCGTGAACAAAAGGGGTTCAGCCGACCGGTTCTGCACCACCAAGACCAGCGCGACAGGAAAGGCCATTGTGACCTCAACTGCGAACTGTAATTCAAGCAAGCCCCGAGGTCCAAGCCACTGAGGTATTTGCTGTTGGGGCGACAACAAGACTAATCCGACTGCCGCTGCACAACAGGAGCGAAGTCACGGAAAATTAGAGAAGGCAACGACAACGAGGGATTGAATGAGCAACCTTCACTCCCCCTCTCTTCGTAGCACCTGCTGCGTCCTGTCGAGCCATCTCTTTTCTTCGGCACGGGCACAGAGACTCTGCCCCTTGGCCGGAAGAATTCCTGGAACCAGCCCAAGCCAAGATCTTCAAACGGGTGCAAAAGTTGGTGCTGTGCGCAAAACCTTGGTGCTGTTTTCGTGACCATATTTGGAGATCGTTTTGGACTGTGCCCTCTCCACTTGCATTGTGGTGTCTTGCCCCTCCTTCGTGGGTGGAGCCTCGAGGCCACCGGACACCGTATTGGATGAAAATGCGGACAACGCGCCCAGGGTTGGCAACTCGGCGATATAAAAGCCGAAGACATCATTGTATTTTTCATTCCAGCTCACTTCTTGACTTCTTCTTGCTACTCTCTTCTTAGCATGTAAATAAATCTATGTCGTTCTTACGGACGCCTCTTCTGACTTGTTGGACGATGGATCCTGGGACGGGGGCCAGCTACCATAAATGAGACCTGCAGGACCCGGAGTCGCAACAGCACGTTACGGGGCGATGACGTGCTTGTCATCAGTAGCGGTCGCTGGCGCATTTCTCCGTGGTCGAGCAGCGCTTGACCATAGTTTCCTGAATCATAGGAGTGCATATTTCATGTCTATTATAGCGATGGTCATTTAAAATTTTTAATCAATTAATCGTTTGTCGATTTAGCCTTTAATCGATTAATTGCTTTCGATGTGATGTTTAAATGGATTAATCGACGTTTTTGATAGGTGCTTTAAAAACGCTATCTCATTGAGAAGCCTTGTTTGTGTTTGATCTCGACCGAAGACGGGCTAGAGACCGCATGTGCACATTCGCGCCTTCGTGAAAATTCGCACTTTCACCCAGTGGATACAGGGGAACCGTCGTCTTCGGGTGATGTCACGGATTGAAGGATCTGTGGCCATCATCCATGGACGATTCGGCAGCAGGTCGTATTTCCTCGAAACCTGCCTACTCGAGGGCACTGAAAAGGGGTATTCACACGGAGGACAAATCCTCGGGCGATAAAGGCGGAGCCTAGTGACGTGAACTCGCGAGGAGAAAACCCCCCAAATGGAGGGGGAGACCAGTGTTACCAGGCTACTCTGGTGGCTTGTACCGCCCGTTTCACCAGCTGCAGACAACCAAACCACCAGCGCGCTGCCGCCTCCTCTCATAGCAAGTGCAACAATGTGGCCAAACACCTGCACGAAATACCGCCATATCCCCCACCGCAGGGGGATAGTTTGACCTGTCGGGAAAAAGATGCCCGTCTCCTCCGAGGAGGCGCGGGGAGGTCGCGCCTACTCACTAATCCGTGACATTCTTTGTCATATGATCCGCAATCCTCGCTTCTCCCCCGAGGATTTATCCTCCGTGTGAATCGGAGGCGTTTTCGGCGACCACACTGGTCGAAAGACGCACAGGAAACATGCAGCGTGGCCGAGGGTTAGGAAATCCCGCGAAAGGCAAAGCCGAGATGAGGAGGAACAGGAAGTGAGTAAGAATTGCTCGCACTTTAAATTGGTTTGGGTACCAGGACATAAGGGACTTTTTTCTCAATAAAATGGCGGATGCGCTAGCTAAGTCATCGTTGAATGGACCGGTTATTCACTTATTACCGGCATCCAAATTCATTATAGGGGCTAGATTAAGGAGAAAAAATGATGCTATAGCAGAATTTTCTTTACAGTCCATAACGACCGCATTAGTACGGCGTTAGTTCGAGTACGGCTTACCACCTTTATGAGACATCGAAGTCGTCGTTTCCGAATCTTCTGTGGAGAACGTCCATACCGCGCACCTCTTGCGATTGCTCGCGATTACGACATGACAAAGGAAACAGTATACACACCAAAATGTAATATAAACGCAATATAGCAAGTAAGCACCACATGTACTTTGCCGATGGTTAACCAGCGCACGATGCAAGAAAGGGGGGGCGAGAAGAGGTGAATGCAGTAAACTGTGAGCGGAGAGAAGCGGGCAAGTGCATTTCTGCCTCGTCGGGGTGGGGCCACCTCCTGCCCGCGCTTGAAGCCTTGGGGAGGCTTCAAGCGCCGTGACTTCAAGCGCCGTGACTGACATGCCGTGACTTTCCAATGTTTTTTGCTTTGTTCACCATTACCACGTGGCTGTTACTATGGCGAGTGCATAAATGTAACCTGGTTTCCGAGAATAAACTGTGTTGGAAGTTAGCGCCCAGTGTGTCTTCCTTTTGTCCTGTCGTCTATGTGCGCTACAAAGAAACCTATTGGGGATGTAGCAGTTAAGCGGCATGCGAGTTATCACGTGCCGCTACATGCAGTCAAAACGTGCTATTGTGAGCAGTGTGAGCTGGAACACTGAATTCACAATTATTCAACGATTACTAGTTCACAAGCTAAACAATTAATCGTCCGTGATCGGGTTTAACTAAACTGCAGACAGGTGTTACAGTGTTCAAGTATAGAGATGATTATTTGATTTTAATTGACAATTCATGTGAGCACATTCTAAGTGAGCCCATTCTAAACGTGTTTAAAGGAAAAGTGATGGGAGAAGAATTCATTTGCGAGGTGCCTTCCTCTGACAATTTGCAGTTTCTTGGTACATGCTTTTAAGTTTCGCTGCGAGCATGATTGCGGGCAGTATAGTCCGGGTTCAGCGAAACCGGCGTTTGATTTCGCGTCGGCGCATTGGAATATTGTTAAATGAGGAATGGACCTTTTTCACGCTAGGTACAGCGCCCCAAGCGGCGAGAGCCAAAAGCAAATTTGGTGGCTTTCCGGTCGACGCGACAGCATGGGAGCTTGTGCGTTCCTTCGTATCCATGGCCTCAGAGATGGTGCGCCGACAGGTTTCGGAGGCCACGAGCCACCAAAAATGTTTCGGGGTGGCGCCGTCGGAGTGTTTTCGGTGCGCATGCGCGGAAGGCGCCCGTGAGAAAGGTCCTATTGTGATGTGATGCTTACGCCCGGCATCGGAAAAAACTTGAGCTGGACTCCTCAAAGAGTAACTTTAGGGTGTCATAGAGTTCCTGTATATGCTACCTTTAGGTAGCAGAGTTGCGCATCCGTTTTCCAAACGCCGCTAGCAACCATGCCCTGCGGAGAAGCTGATGCACAGGCCGCGTCCGGAAAACATGGCCGCGCCGCCGAAAGCGAATCGAGTATGCGAAACGAATGCGAATCGAGTACTATTCGAATAATTTTCGAATAGTAGGGAAACCAATTTGAACAGAGCTATACATGTAATAATAAAAAAGGACCCGATATATTATGATATTGCTAAAACAAATTCGCAACTTTAACAAAGGAACATTACGAGTGCTTTTAATCAACTAAAGAATACCACAATTGTGAAAACTGGGGAAAGCTCGCCGAATGCAGCGACTAGAGCCGGGAGGTATTTTGTAACGGCAGGTTACAGGAGCGACTACAGTATTGAAGGAGCTACTTTGCCTATAGCTTCCAAATAAAACTGATGCATAAAAATTAAACAATGCGGAATCAAGCACCACACATATAGCTAACTATGTAATGGAACAGATAAACAACTTCTAACAACACGTGCCTTCGCACAAACAGCAGCTATAGATATAACCATCAGTGCTGGATACTACACCGGCAAGATCAATTTACACTGACACAACAACTGGCTCTGTTGTCATTCGTGTACATGTGTGTAAAAATTGCACTTCTGAACCTGAGGGCAGCCGTAGTCCCTTCCTTCAGTTATTACAATACAAAGACAGGGACTCATGGCCCTTTCAACGTTTCCATCATTTGGGGTTTTCCTGTCGGTGCTCAATATTCGAAAATTATTCGAAAAATATTCGGTACTCTGAATATGCGCTATTCGATTCGTTATTCGAAAGTTTCGAAAATTCGCACGCGCCTATCAATTTCATTACTTAGTCCCACTCGCGACACAAGGAATAAATACACAAAGAAGATGAAAATACGCAGCGCTTTCTAACAGCTCGATTTGTAACTCTCTTGTTGATTGTACTTCGTGTTTCGAGAGCGCTCATATGACATACGTATAGGTACTATGAAATCGACAAGGTCATGAAGATAGCAGACGTGAGACGAAGTGACAAGGTTTGCGACCTGCTATCGTCTGCATTTTTTGCCACGCCTGTTGCTGTGCCGGGAGCTGACTTAAGGGACGGAAGACCACGCCATGGAAGTTTGCGAAGTTTTCCTCAGAAAGCTCTTACGAGCGTTTCTAGCCAACTGGAGAGGAAATGTTAACATGACAGATGAGCATCTCGTTCGCCTGGCGTGAAAGCCCCTGGCTAGGAAGGTGCTGCGCCTGTACTTCCAAGAACATGGTAATTTGTTTTTCCCAGTAAGACGTTCTGGCGGGCTAGCTGGTTCACTGCCGTTTGACGTTGTTAAACTGCGCGAAATGACCCGGACATGAGTAAGAAAATTGGGGGGACCCTTAAGCTTCGCCTTTAAGAGTTGAACGCTATAGTTATATCCTGTCCCTAGTGCGTACTTCAATCACTTAGTGCATACTATGTAATGGGCAGCATGCTTTAAACCACGAGCAATTATGCGTGTCAAATGTTTTCGAACTTGCTATGTGCCCACTACGGGATCTTAAAGGGACCGACAACTGACTTTTCTCGACCCTTTTTTTAGGGCGCGACAGAAAGCTCACCCTTCGTAGTGTTTGTAGCTACAGTAGTTAATCCCAAAAGCACGTAGTTATTTTACAAGCAGTATTTTTCGATCTGAAAGGCTCTGAACACACATGTACCTTTCCTCCAGCAACGCTGAGAATTGATAGCGATGCCGCCAGCCCTTCTCGCGATGTGTGAAAGCTGTCGTCGTTCTGCTTTCGCAGGAGTTCCTGTAACTGTGCTTAACCACCTTTATCCTGAGCTTTTCAACTATTTTTGAAAATAACAGGTAGCTACAATGAGATGACGTGGCATTATACACCTTCCCTGTATTTATACCGCGCGGTGCGCGCCTGCGCCCATGGTTGCCTGCACCTGTGTCATGGGTGGCTTGTCCCGGCGTCGTTACTCTCTCGATGCACGAGCCAAGCCAAGTCACCGAAAACGTCACTACGCATGTGCACGGCCGCGCCGAGTAGCAGTGCGCGTCATTTCTGAGACGAAGTGTAGGTAGAAAAATTATGTCGCTCAAAAATCTTAGCGACCTGCAAACTGCGTGCACGGTTGCATGAGCACGCTGAAAAGTTGCTCAAGACGCGCTGACGAGCATGGGATCATTACGTCACGCGAAGGTAGCGCCACTTTAATGCATAATACTAACGCAGGCCTACGTGTACATTTTTATGGAGTAATATCTTTTAACATAAAGAAACGAACAATATTTCAGTACTAACAAAAAGATCCTCAACCGTCTACAACAATCAACGGTCACGTGACAAGGTACATCGATTCGTTAATGTATTTGCCACCAGAGGCGCCAAAGGTCATTTTTCGCGTCTTTCGATGAAGAAATAAAATATAAATCCACCTCTCACGAAAAAAAACAGGGTTCGTTTGACTCAGTGCGACGCACAATCTTTCCATCAGCGGACTTTACTCAGTTCATGTTCTGGGCAGTTGTCGGTCCCTTTAAGGGAATGCGCGCAGTAACGTGTGTGCCTTTTGTAATGGGTGGCTGGCTTTAAACCACAATGTCGTTGTGATATTCACGTGTTCTGACGTCCTGATGGCAATGTACGCTTGTACCACGCAATATTACTGCAATATTACATGTTGGATTGTGACGCCTGTATACAGGACGCGTGTGTTTGCAAAGCACGAAAGTTATTTTCACTGCATTTCCAAGCAGAGGAAGTTATTTTTGCTGTATTTCCAAGCAGACGCGTGGCTGTGTGGTGAACACCTGCTTGCCACGCAGACGGCCTGGGTTCGATCCTCACACTGACCCTGAAATCTTTATTATTTATTTTATTTGCATCTTTCTCGATTTTTCGGTCACGGACAAGATTATTCTTCGCTCACAATCAACGACGCCGACACCGACGCGGACGCCGGAATTTTTGCGAAACGAGCTCTTTAACGCTATCGCGTTAAAACTGTGCGATAAAGTACACGTGCAATAAAGCAATTCTGACTCCCCTGATGCTCACGGCGCTTTCTTTTTCTAGCGTGTGAGAAACAATCATTTCGGAAATACAACCGCACTTGTCAATGAACGACCCTCCTGTTGCAAAAATAACTGTACCGCAAACGAACGTATTCGAGTGTGAACAGCGTAACGGCAACGAAAGAGAAAAGAAGATGCAAAAAAAAATGCAACTCGCCCGAGCAGCCACTTCAAATAAATCCAACACTTGCTATATTTAGGTTCAAGACTTGCCGACACACAATCGGTAGGGACGCTTACCAGTATGATTTACACTATAGCAAGCTGATCGTAACCCTTTATAAACAAACAGGCGCACAGTAGTTGCGCTGTCAAGCCGCGACCCGCCTGGCGCAATAATTCTGGCGCTCTCGCTTTCGGTCTGCCCAGAGCCGCACGTACTGGTGGCGCCGCGGCGGCAGCCCGGAGCACTAGGCGCGCCACGCCGTCTCCGCTCCACGCGGCAGGCAGCAGTGGTACTACGTACCGTCTTCGTTCGATGAGCGTTCCACGATACGAAGCAGCCGGTCCTCGCAGCACTGGCAGAACACAGCAGACAAGCACACGTAGAACAGAAAAATCGACTTCAAACACGGCCCTTGGGATGGCGACGAGCACGCACGCGCAGCAGACAAGCAAAAAAAGATTCCGGCATTCCGATCCCGCGGACATCAACCGATCCGCATTTGCGCGCTGTCATTTTTTTTCATCATAACTAAAAAATATTCATTCCTGCTTAAACTACTGAAACGGTCTTTATGCAAATAGAAATAAGTGAACAGTTGATGTGTACAATGTTGTGACATTAAAAAAAAATCGAAATGTGAGCGCGCGAAATTTGAAACGTCTGGTGCAGCTACAGGGAACGCTACTTTAAACACCAACGCAAATAATTGCTACAAAACGTACACGTCTTGTGAATTGAAGTTATTTAATTGGCGCAGACTTCTATACGCGAGATCTTAGTGTAATGATTGACCGTCCTTATGTAAAACTAAATAGATACTAGAAAAATTGGGGGACCCTTAAAGGAGTACTGACACG
>JALIZH010025366.1:0-31306 GCA_030522465.1 Rhipicephalus appendiculatus
CAACCACCTTGTCGGAGTTACCCTACCCAATGAAAACACATGATCCGCTGGACATCCGAAACAACTCCGAACATCCGTGGACATCAACGGACTTGCAGGGGATAGCAGTCGGACATCCAATGTAGATATGTCCCACAAAGGATATCCTCAGAATATCCTGTCTAGGACGTCTATAAAAAACGTATTGCATGGGTATTTTGTGTTCTGAATCTCCTTTGGTAATGTTGACTATGGCTGGGTGCCAATCGCGCATAAAAGGTGTGTTCGATTCCGGCGTGGTGCGCGGAACCGGCGCTGCAAAAGTTCAGATGGTGCCGCTGCACTACAAACGCAGTGCAGATGGTGCAGGTGCAGCGCCATCGCGTCTTCTTTTTCTCTTTTCAATCGAGGGCGCTGGTGCATCGCCTGTCGTCTGCTCTGCCCGCCCGCAAGGCGTGTACGTCGTCTTTCCTGCGCCCGCATTGATCCGAAAACGCATAAATTCACTCACCAGCTGCTGCGTGAATATCCGCACTGCCGTCTGCCATTATCACGCGTCGTTCTCATCAACAGCGGGAAATAATTGGTATTGGACACCGTTTGCATCCACGATCAACGCCATATCCAACCAAGCGTCAGCGAAACGTGTCGTCTGCTTCTAAGTTGCACCGCGACTGCACCACCTAAGAGCAGGTTCAGGGATTCTCTGCACCGCGGCTGCACCACTCCGGCACCACGCTGCAATCGAGGACCGCGGGACACCGCACCAGAGAATCGAGGACTGTGGTGTCGTGCACCGTGAACCGGTGCAGGAGGTGCAGGTGAATCGAATACACCTAAAATGAAACTATTCTAGTTACATATTTTTTGCTTCACTCAGTCATCGAGTGAAGCAAAAACATGCTTGAAAAAAATAAATAATATAGCAATAATTAAAGAGTAATAAAATGATGTCGCATTTTCTGCATAAAAGTTACGAATTTATTCGAAATTTCACGTCCTAGAAACGGGAGAGATGTGTGCGTTAATGAACGACAGAAATTCCTCATCAGCTTTGTCTCTTTAAACCCCGCACCATTTCAAAAGTTTTCAAAACCTGAAACAATGAAACAAATTAACGTTACTTGCTTTAAGTCATTAAACATACTATTTTTTTTTTTGTCTTTAAATACATTATATGAACTTTAGTTTGTTAAAGTTTAGCATAATTATCCTATAGTTGTGTTGTTTCGCCTTTTATTCTAAGCAACAGGCTGACTTTTCGCGCGCCATTTGTTCCGCTTTCATGGCCTGTGTATGCTGTGTATGTATTCTGTGGCCGGAGCTCGGTTTGTCGACGACTGTTCAGCGGCGCTATGGACCTCGAGAGTTATGCAAGCTTGCAGAGCTGCAATAGAGGTAAGTTCATAGTCTTCGAACTTGCTGTAGAGCATTTTCGATGCGCCAAAATGGGATATTTGCACGTGTTTCGTCGGCCCGTTCGTTTCGGCGCAATGTTAGAGAAGGTGTCGCAGCCAGCCGCGCGGCTGGCACGACAAAATACGGCTGCTGCCTTGCTTTCCGCGTGAGATGTGATTGTAAAGAAGGTAGCCTACATCTTACGTTCCTTGAAGTATGCACGGATAACAAGCATGAAGAGCAAATTGCAACCGAAGCGAGAGGATCGGGGGTGCTGCCATGTTACGGAAATCGTCACGCTCTTTTCTGGGCAACAAGCGCTTTTTTCTGGTTTTCCAAAAACCTGCGACGGCGACGGATGGCCCTTCGCGATTGCAAATCCTGTCGCTCGTCGCTGGAAAATCGCGTGCATGTGGTTATAAGGTTTCGTATTTGCAGGAAGCGACCGTAGGTTGGCGCGGGCCGCGCGGGCGGTTTTGTGACCTTAGCTCGCTGTGTGCCGTGAGCCGCGATGCCTCTACACTCGCATCGTTCGTTAATTCTGCTGTGGCGCACGGATAATTCAAATAGAGAGGCAACGTGCCGCGCACAGATAGAAAGAAAACCAAAGAACCGTGCGCGGGCGGAGGGGGGGGGGGAGGGGGGGGGAGGGGGGGGGAAGCGACCCGAAGGGGGGTCGGCATAATAAAAAAAGAGAATCAACGGGTGAGGATGCACCGCGTATCGGTTCTCGCGACTGCAGCGGATGAAAGTAGGGGGGTGCGTTTATTACGCGGGAGAAAAAAAAATCCCAATTTTGAGGACTAAAGTTGGGGGGTGCGTTTATTATGCGAGTGCGTTCATTACGCGAGTACCCCTGTCAGACGTGGCAACTTAAGCGCACTTTGAGCGAGTGCACTTGCGCTCTCAAAGTGTCACTTTGGTGGTTCGCTGCTACACGACAAAGCGAAGTGTACTTTAGAAATGATGACAATGGCAATTGGCGGATTAGTAACGCAACATATATATTTGTTACGTTTGCGCCCGTGTCACAGCGACGGACCACGTTGTCTTCGTGGAAGTAGCACCAGTGGCTCACGCCATCGCAACTGACTAGAGAACGAGGGACCTACACATGTGCAAGTGTGCAAGGAAGTAAACAACGCGACGGACGCGGCCATTACACCGCATGTGCTCGCGCATCCCCCCTAGCGGACGTGGCCGCAAACTGCCCGAGGGCGAGACTAGCGAGGTTTTTCGTTGTAGTATGACTTGTTTTAATACATATCAGTATTCCTGATAACGAAAATAATGGTTAAAAATACTATCAGCGCCGCTTTATGCAATAGCGTATTTATGTGCAAGCCACTGCGACCGAGGCTACACACTCCGTCGCAGCGAAGTGAGGTTTGCGAACACACTTGCCCGCAAGTGTACTTTGCAGCGAGTGACACTAAACTTTCTCGTGTGACAGCGTGCAAATGACACTCGCGGCGAAGGGCACTCGCTCAAAGTGTACTTACGTTGCCACGTGTGACAGGGGTATAAGTCGGTATATTCTTGAGTTTTACTTGGGCAAAACCCTTAGGAATTATGGGTCATAGCGGAGGTCTCTATATTATAAATTTTGACTTCCTGGGGTAGTTTGATATGATTTACAACGCAAGTACACAGGCGTAATGGTATTATGCCTGTCCGCCGTGATGGTGTAGCGGTTACGGTGCTTGGCTGCTGACCCGAAGGTCGCGGGTGCGGTCCTGGCCGCGGTATTCGCATTTCGATGGAGAGAAATGCTAGAGGCTTGTGTACTGTGCGATGTCAGTGCAGGTTAAAAAAGACCCAGTGGTCAAAATTTTCCAGAGCCTTCATCAAAATGTGGCTTCCACAGCTGTAATTTGATCCCGCTATCTCGTGCTCAGTGGCAAAACACCTTAGCTGTCTGAGCCGATGCGCACCGTGTGGGAATATGTTGTTGTGTAGAGAACTTGGCTTTCTGCATGTTTAAAGGACCCCTGACAACGAAAGTTTTGTTTGCGACTTTTTTACAGTAATTTGTAGCTTTGCGTCTGGTAATGCCGAAACTGAATCGTAAATGCTCTAACGCATCGTATAATTAATGCTAGCATCGTTAATTCAGAACGATATTGCTTCAGTTCGAAACGCCCGCTTAAATACCATAAGAAACTAGCGCCCCACAGCGGGGCAGCACCTGAGACTACATGCGCTCAAGCTTCGGTGGCGCTGAACGCGCCGTTTTCAAATAGGGGGGGGCCCGCGGGCGGTGTAGAATGAAATGATGTGGGTGCTTTGAGCGTGCTCCCCTCGGGAAAAAGAAAAGAATTCCTGGCGTAAGCAGCCAAAACCACCTTGAGAGCAGCGCGACTACAGAGCGGGAGGGGTGATGAACAATAGTCCTCGCCGGGTGCCAGTCGGGGTATTGTGCGCGCCCCGAAAATCTTCTCTGACATCGACAATACTTGCTTGACCTCTGCAACGTCACGAGGGGAGCCTCTGTCCACGTCAAACCACAGAAAATGTCGATTGCACCTGAATACTCGGATGAGCACTGACCTTTACTTTAAAACCAAATTAAAATATCTTACAGGCAACGCTCGCCCCTAATAATCGGTCACAAGTGCCCCCCGTATGCAGAAGTCTCAAACAACACAAGCATCTCGAGTTTCCAAATTTGGTGTCAGGGGTTCCTTTAAGAGTGACAGCCAGCTTGCATTTTGTTGTTTTCAGTTACTTTCAACAATTTTTACTTCATCTGACCACCTTTCTGTGTATGGCGTGTGTATAGCTATAAAATAGCACTTTATGGTAGGCTTTTTTTTCTTGGCTCTCATGAGTTTGCTTAAAGCTAACCTCTTAATTTAACAGGTCACCTCCAAGGCAACAAGAGGACATGGAGGCATCTATTGACGAACCCATTGATTTCCAAAATTGATTGAATCTTATTTGGAGCTTTCAGTGTTTGCATATTTTAAAAAAAATTATTGAGCTATTTTCCTGTCCAAACTAAATCCTAGTCAAGCCCATGAAGAGGCTTTTTGACCCCAGCCCAATGTTGTAATCAATAAATTTTTAAACTTTCAATGTCATGACCCAATTGATTAGGACACTCGTAAAGGCGTGTCATGTACTGTGTCAATAAATATTGCACAGGTTCCTTTTTTGTTGTTGTTTTTGTATCTGCTGTACTCGCCGATACGTATTTCTTCTATTTGCAATTTTCAATATCACTTTATGTGTATATAACTTTTTTTTGTACTGCACAGTCTCATACATATGCTTTCACTTTTTGCAACACGAAGAGACCTGCAGCTGACATATCTATGCTATCAAGTTTCATGTACAATGCCGTCTACTTTTAGAGATTTTTTTTCTTGCGGGCAGCTAATTCTTGTTAATGTTTAGAGTTTTGTTTTGCCCCGCAGGGGCGTCTGCGGAAGCAGGCGTTTGGTGCGTAGCGACACCACGGACCCGAGCTAACGGGGGGGGTTTCGACTCTCTCCCACGCTTAGCCGTGCGTGGCTTCGCCGTGTCCGGGGAAAAGGGGATCCTGGGGGGTTGAGCCGACGCCGGGTGATTGGACCTTTAAGGCCCCCCGGCAGAGGCAACACACCCCTTTGGCCCCGGCTTCACGTAGACGGCACCCCTGGGCTGACCCACCCAGGGGAAATCGGCAGTCGCCTTTTCCTATCTCTCTCCCTCCCCTCTCACCTTCGTCTTTCCCTCTCACTTTTTATCTTTCCTGTCTTCTCCTCTTTTCAACTTACTTCCGTTTTTCCAGGCGGCAAGGGTTAACCTTGTGTATGTGCCCTCTCTTGGGCACATTATATTCGGTTATAGTGGCTTTTGTACAGCTGGCGTTGGCATCCCTTTTCAAAGTGCTGTCGCGTCCCCATGTTGGGCTCCTTGGTGGGCGGCTGGCATTGCTGCCGAATCTAAACATACCTTATGGCCTTTGCTTCCTTCCCTCTACTTAATGATCGTCCTCTCTCAAAGAGAGGGCGCACCGAAGACATCATGAACATTTTTGAAAAACCAAAAGAAAATTTCCCAAGATTCCACGTCATCCACTGCGAAACAGTTGAAAAGAATGCAAGAACTATCTCCCCGTTTGTTGTCTCAAAATGTCTCACCATTTCAATCGGTCAAGGCTACAAGGCTACACGAATGGCCAGTGGGGATCTTCTCCTTGAAGTGCGAAGCAAGACACAGTATGAAAGCCTCTCCAAACTTGTCTCTATTGGATACACCCCAATCTCAATCACACCGCACCGATCCCTGAACAGCTCCCGAGGTGTAGTGTCCGACCAAGACCTACTAGACTTGACAGAGAGTGAGCTCCTTGAGGGCTGGAATGAGCAGCACGTAACACACGTGCAGAGAATTAAAATCAGACGTGACGACAAAGAAATTCTGACAAAACACCTCATTCTCACATTTTGCACAAGCACACTGCCAGAATATGTTGAAACAGGTTATTTGAAATTGAAGGTCAAACCTTATATCCCAAACCCACGACGTTGCTTTAAGTGCCAGCGTTTCGGTCACGGCTCCCAGAGCTGCCGTGGCCGCCAAACCTGTGCCAAATGTAGTTCACAACACGATCACCCTGCAGAAGACTGTGCCGAAACCCCACACTGTGCAAACTGCGACGGTGGGCACCCCGCCTACTCTCGCGCATGTCCTGCATGGAAGAAAGAAAAGGAAATCGTAACACTGAAAGTAACTGAAAACATTTCGTTTAAGGAGGCACGGAAACGCCTAACTTTTCTACAGGGACCTTCATTCGCGGACGTGGCACGCAAGGGGGGCAGTGCCACAAAAGTTCGCGGCGGCAGCACGCACCACCCAGAGTGGACGGGCGGCAGCGCCACTGGCCCCCCTCAGCGGAAGCAGCCCGTGCTGCTCCGCAACCAAAGGGTATGCAGGCCTTCGGATCTGCAGGCCCAGGGCCTTCTGTTCAGGCAGAAGGTCCCAAAAGTGTGACTTCCGTGCGCGTAACCCGCGGGCGGGCATCCAGCGCCTCTGCCGAGGCAATGGAAACAACGGCAAGTCCGACGGCGTCTCCGGCGCCGAAGGATCGGCGCAGCTCCTTGGAGCGCGCCAAAAAAGCAAGAACTCCCGTCACGGGGCCTGACAAAGGCTCTTTGACCTAACGCAACAGTCTTTTCAGTACACACAGCACTAATTTACACCCAAAATGAATACACAAATTATACAATGGAACGTGAGAGGTCTTCTAAGAAACCTCGACGATATCCAAGAACTCTTACACGAACATTCACCACAAGTGCTGTGTGTACAAGAAAAACACTTAAAATCCAAGAACACATATTTTCTACGTCAATATGTTATATTTAGAAAGGACCGAGATGATGCTGTGGCGCCTCTGGTGGCGTGGCAATTATAAATCCAGGAGTAGCATGTACACATCTACCACTAAAAACATCCCTTGAGGCAGTGGCTGTTCGAGCAGTTCTTTTCAATAAACTCGTCACCATCTGCTCTCTATACATACCTCCACACCACCGTCTTGAAAAACATGAATTCCAGTCCTTAATAGATGAACTGCCCGAACCTTATCTGGTCCTTGGGGACTTGAATGCACATAGCGGTCTATGGGGTGATCCTCGCTGCGACGCACGAGGTCGCCTAATTGAACAGTTCCTCTTTTCTTCCGGTGCGTGCCTGTTGAATAGGAAAGAGCCAACATATTACAGCCTCGCCAACAAAACCTACTCGTCCATAGACCTCAGCATTGTATCACCGTCGCTTCTATACCCCTACTCCACTGGAAAGTCATAAATAATTCTTTCGGAAGTGACCATTTTCCTGTAGTTCTGAGCGCACCAGTATCAAATGAATGTCCTCAACAGGTTCCTAAATGGCTCACAGACAAAGCTGATTGGGAACAGTTTCATGAGATTACCCGCTTAAGTTGGACTGATATAAGCGGCTTAAGCATAGATGCAGCAGTACAGTACTTTACAGCTTTTCTGACTGATACTGCACTTAAATGCATCACGCAAACATCTGGACTGCCCGGCAAGCGACGTGCCCCATGGGGGAATTCTGAGTGTCGAAATGCGCGAAAAAAGCAAAATAAAGCATGGAAGTTACTTCGGGACTCACCGACAGCCGAGAATCTTGACACTTTCAAGAACATTAAGTCTCAGGGCAGAAGAACGCGCAGACAGGCTAGAAGGGAGAGGTGGCAAAAGTTTTGATCCGGAATCAATTCCTATACACAAGAGGCGAGAGTCTGGAACATGGTTAGCAGGGCAGTAGGACGACAAGCATATTCACTCCCTCTCGTAAACACACATGGCGACACCTTGGAAGACCAAACGAACATCCTCGGCGCACACTTTGAACAGGTCTCCAGCTCGTCGCACTATTCTGAATCGTTCCAGCGATACAAGAGCAGAATAGAAAAACAGAAACTAGAGCGCAAATCCACAAAACACGAGGCCTACAATCAACCTTTCTGTTTAGCTGAGTTACAGGCCTCGCTAAACTGCTGCAAGAAATCCGCCCCAGGTTCCGACCGTGTCGCTTATGAAATGCTGAAATACCTGCCCTCTGAAACCAAAAAAAGCCCTCCTTTCCCTGTATAATGCTGTATGGTTCTCCGGCGAGATCCCCTCATCCTGGAAGGAAGCCATCGTTATTCCGATTCTAAAACAGGGCAAGGACCCATCCTCAGCTTCAAGCTATAGGCCCATAGCGCTAACGAGTTGTCTGTGCAAGGTATTTGAGAAAATGATAAACCAGGCGACTCATACACTTCCTTGAAACAAACAACCTACTGGACCCATACCAGTGCGGGTTTCGAGAGGCCAGATCCACCACTGACCACCTTGTCCGTATCGAGGCACAAATTCGTGACGCTTTCGTCCATAAGCAATTTTTTTCTCTCAGTGTTCCTCTATATGGAGAAGGCCTATGACACTACGTGGCGCTTTGGCATACTAAGAGACATCTCACATTTAGGTGTACGGGGCACAACGTTCTCCATAATCGAAAGTTATCTGTCCAATCGGACATTCCGTGTTCGAGTGGGCACTGTTTTGTCCCGAACATTTGTCCAAGAAACAGGAGTGCCGCAAGGTGGTGTACTGAGTTGCACACTTTTTATTATCAAAATGAATTCCCTGCGCCTTTCCATCCCACGTAATATGTTTTACTGCACATATGTTGACGATGTACAGAAGAGTGGTAAGCTGGGCTAGTTGGTATGGATGCATTGTAATAATTAACAGCGCGAAAAAACGAGACACAAAAGGAGGATAACTACGCTTGTCCTGTCTAGTTATCCTCCTTTTGTGTCTCGTTTTTTCGCGCTGTTAATTATTACAAGACGATGTACAGGTCGGTTTTAAATCCTGCAACCTTTCAATATGTGAACGGCAGGTTCAGTTAGGTTTGAACAGGGTCTCTCAATGGGCAGAAGAAAATGGGTTTAAATTGAACGCCCAAAAGAGCACATGCGTCCTGTTCTCTCGAAAGAGGGGCGTTCATCCCGATCCGGATATTAACCTGCAGGGTCAACATTTGTCTGTAAAGACTGAGCACAAATTTCTGGGCTTACTGTTGGACACAAAACTAACCTTCATACCACACATCAAATATATCAAGAACAAGTGTTTAAAAACCATGAATATTCTGAAAGTGTTGTCACGAACCACGTGGGGTAGTGACAAGAAGTGCCTTCTCAATCTTTATAAAAGCCTCATACGTACGCGTCTAGATTACGGGGCTATAACATATCAGTCCGCAACACCAACAGCCTTAAAGATGCTTGATCCTATCCACCATCTAGGCATTCGCCTTTCCACGGGTGCTTTTCGCACCACCCCCGTAGAAAGCCTGTACGTCGAATCGAACGAGTGGTCGCTAAACATGCAAAGATCGTAGATGTCTTTTGTTTATTATCTCAAAGTGAACGCAGACAAAGAACACCCCACACACTCCACAATCAATGATCTGTCCAGCACTACCCTATTTGAGAACCGTCCGTCGCTGAGACAGCCCTATTCACTTCGTGTGAGGGGCCTCGCTGAGGAAACGGGTGTGCCACTTTTTGAACACCGTTTGGTACCTCCCGCTGCAAGTGTCCCGCCGTGGCAGTGGCAGATAAAAAAAATTGGGGGGACCCTTAAGCTTCGCCTTTAAGAGTTGAACGCGATAGCGATATCCCGTCCCTAGTGCGTACTTCAATCACTTAGTGCATACTATGTAATGGGTAGTATGTTTTAAACCAGGAGAAATTATGCGCGGCAAATGTGGGAAATGTTTTCGAACTTGCTATGCACCCACTACGTGGTGTTAAGGGAATACGCGCAGTAAGGTGTGTGCCGTTTGTAATGGGTGGCTAGCTTTAAACTATGGAATCGTTATGATAGTCACATATTCTGACGCCCGATGGCAATGTACGCTTGTACCTCGCAATATTCCTGGGATATTACATGTTATATTGCGACGCCTATATAAAGGACGCTTGCGTTTGCGAAGCATGGAAGTTATTTTCACTGCATTTCCAAGCACAGGAAGTTATTTTCACAGTATTTCCAAGCAGAGGCATGGCTGTGTGGTAGAACACCTGCTTGCCACGCAGACAACCCGGGTTCGATCCTCACTCGGACCCGAAAATTTTTATTATTTATTTTATTTGCATCTTTCTCGATTTTTCGGTCACGGACAAGATGATGATTTTTCGGTCACGGACAAGATGATGATTTTTCGCTCACAACCAACGACGCCGACGCCGGCATTTCTGCGAAACGAGCTCTTTAACGCTGTCGCGTTAATAGATTGCGATGTCTCTTTCACAGATGTTACAAAACACGCGCCTACTGCACACATACGTTCATACTTCTACGAACTGCAGCACAAATACACTTGTCCAGAATTCTACACCGACGCCTCCAAGTCTCACACTTCTGTGTCGTACGCAGCGGTCGGTCCGTCTTTTTCGGATGCCGGTGTTCTGGATTCTAATACGAGTATCTTCACAGCAGAAGCTTCTGCGATACTTGCGGCAGTAAAACACATCAAACAATTACAACTACAAAACGCAGTAATTTACACTGATTCTTTGAGCGCGGTAAAAGCTTTGAAAAGTCTAAAAAAGCACAAAAATCCTGTCCTTGTTTCCCTCTACTCGCTTTTATGCTCGCTCTACGCACACAAACAGCATGTCGTAGTCTGCTGGGTGCCAGGCCACAGGGAGATCCAAGGAAACGTGTTGGCGGACCAGTTAGCTGTCTCCGCCCGCGAAAACGCTACAGCCAATACATCCGTATCTGTCCCTGCACTTGATCTCAAACCATTCCTTAAACGAAAACTCAGGGATCATTGGCAGCGGTTATGGGATAGGGAAACACACAATAAACTTCATCTAATCAAGCCACAGCTCGCGAACTGGCCGCCAGTATCGAAGTCACGCCACACAGAAGTAACACTTACCAGATTAAGAACAGGACATACACACACCACACACTCATACCTCTTATCTGCTGGTGATCCACCTTTGTGTGAGAAGTGTGGTGAACCACTCACTGTCCTTCACATTCTTATCCAATGCACTGAATTAGATCATTTAAGAAAAAAAGTACTTCCCATTAGTCTTCCGACAACAAGTACCACTTCATCCATCGATGCTCATAGGCAGCGAACCGGTTTTTAAACATCAGTCACTATTTGCGTTTTTAAAAGAAGTTCATTCCTTTCACGTCATATACCCAGGCAATCCGTAGCACTGCCTCTGAAAAAAGGTTGTTGCTGCGGTAGCTATATTACAGAAAGCACCTGCCTCCGTGCCTTTGGCATCAAAGGTCTTAAGGAGGCATCCGTGCTATTTTCGCATCCTCACTTGTAGATATCATGGTCACTTGTAACGCATTACACACCCACAGATCATATCATGTATCACTGCCATAATTTTATAATCTATACACACCTTTTACGCTCCTATGTAGCGCGTGATTTTAGGCCTCTATACAGCCATAATACACCCTGTCATCGCAATCATTGGTCATCGCTAACATCACATAAGACATGGCGCTCTTTGGCCACCTATGGCGCTTGCGCCACAAAACCCCATTAATCATCATCATCATCAGAGTTTTGTTTTGAGAAGATGAGAAGGAAAGAAGCACCTGCTATTTATGTCTGTGGCCCCACCTTTTATTTGTGCTGCCATGACTGGACATCAGTGACCAGAGTGCCTGCTGTGTATCTATTGACAGCGCCTCAACCCACTGAGAGCCTGTTTCATCAAGTCTGTTAGTGTGAAACAAATTTATTCTGAAGCTCCTGTGACAGTTGCTTTCTTAGTAGACCATTTTGAGAGCAGCCTTTCAGTGTAATAATGCATTGTGGTCTCTACAGTCAGCAACATTGAATATTACACTTTGGTTGGTTATGTATTCAGCTACTTACGTTACCTTCACTACTCAAACTTTGTATTAATTTGCTATTTCTTACCTACAACCTAATGTTTGCTGCTGCTAGCAAAAGCAAGTAATGTCACAAGAACAAGTTAGCTTTTTAAGATCACTGGAAGTAGCACCTTTGGTGTCATACGCGTGAGAATCATCGATGTCAAAACACTGCCTTGAGAATGAGATGCTATTCAGTGCCGATTTGATTTTTATGAATGTTTTGTGCAGGTAGAATATGAAAGCATAATGGCACACGTACGTCTTGCTCTTAATTGTATCTTTTTTACAGCGAAAGCTGTTATGAGATCACAACAAGGGCCGATTCGGGCGCCGTAGTTGTCCGCCGCCGGTGTCCGTAACCGCTATCGCAAGAAAAAAACGAAATAAAAAATACCCATGACAGAATGGAATTCGAACCCGGAACCGCTACGTGGCAGCCCAGTGTTCTACGACAGAGCTATGCCCGTGCTCGAAACTCCGTTGCAAACATACTGTACATAGGCTTTATGTTAGGGAATCGTATAAATAAATGTTGTAGATCATTTTAGAAGAGCAAAATCGCGACCAGGCGTCGCACAAAGCAATTTGCGTAACGAGTGAATCGTTGAAAGCCTCCAACCCGTTGCAAAACTGTTCACTTAGGATTCTTCATCGTCGTCAGCCACCATATCACAATGTGCCCATAACACCTTACAGATGTGTAGCGGGTACCTCGCTTCACCACAGAAGAACGAATAATGGCATAGTGGGTGCTTCCATAATTCACAAAAACGATAAATCGTGCTGCAGTAGGCGCCATGCAAATGTACTTGAAGTAGTTTCCTCAAGAGTTTAAAACAGATCCAGAAATCCGCTCTTCCAGCTTTCGCTGCGACTGTGCTGCGCGTTTCGCGCAGGCCTGGCGCTTTTTTTTTAATCTGAGGAAATGCTATTATTTTTTTCAATAAGTTCTTTTTTTGCTCTAATAAGATGTGCAGTGGCTAGTCAGTGTGTAATTTACATTTTTGGAAGTTTTGTGCAGGTAGAATGAAATCCTCCATATGGCACATACGTCTTGCTCTTGTATCTTTTATTTTAATCTGAGGAAATGCTATTATTTTTTCAATCATTTCTTGCTTCACTGGGCAAGATGTGAAATATGTCCAGTCACAGTGTGCAATATATGTGTTCTTTCCAACAACTTTGGTCTTAAACAAAAAGGTTTGTGTTTGCAATACACTTGGCTCAGAGTTTCTCTTGCACAAGTGGACATTTAGGTATTATAATGTTGCCATCTGTCGAATTTCATTTAATTGCTAAAATTTGAGCAGTCTGAAGCATGCGTAGTTTTTTGCTCTCAGGTGATAATTGAATTGAGTGCTTCGATCATGTCAGAAATGCATCGGTACAAAAATTTGGGCCTGTACTTTAGTCCAAAAAGTGCAATTCTAGCAATTTCAGTGCTTAATACCACTTTTAGAGTAAAAAAGACGTATGAAGACATAGAAAACACCCTGCACAAAAGAGATCGGTCACGTACGCAATGTGTCCCACGGGACTTGCTAGGGATAACCGTCGGATCAGGAAAGAGCGGCCAAACTGACTTGCAAGGGATGTCCGCCGGTATTGTTTCGGATATGCAGGGGATATCCGAAATCCTGTCGGGGTTGTCCTAAGGACATCCATAGAATATCATTTTTGTCAATGGGCTATGAGGGTCGCCGTTGTCGAAATCGTCGTCGCTGTCGAGCAGTTTAATATGCGGCAGCTTCGAAGACAGCTATCGCGGCAATGTTTTCGTAAACATCACCATCGATACACGCCGCGTCGGCCAACACGGCCTGCACTTGCGTCTTTTTTTGGCGGCAGCCGCCGCGCAGTAGTGTCCCTGCTGCACCTGCACAATATTGCTGAACCGGTGCTGCGCGCACCCTGCACCGCTTGGCACCACTGCGACACTTTTCGGAACTAGTGCAGGCAGTGCAAGCCAAATCGAAGAGACCTGACATGTCCCGTGAAGGCGCACGTGCGGCGAGGTGAACGTTCTCTCATGCACTCGCTTACGGCGCAGCTCACTCACCGCGCTTAAAATTAGAGTTACTGTATATGCTACCTTTCGCGCTCATACGCGCGTCCCCTGGCGTTAAACACTCACGAAAGGCATAGTTTCGTGTTCTCGCGTTTCAGAACTGCCAACAGAACCATTTTAAATGAGAATCAGAAAATAGCGAAAATTATAAAACGCGGCATTACTAGCGCCTTTCATTGGGCCGCATAATGTAACATGTCGCAGAGCCTCACAAAAATCCCTAGATTCAACAAAAGACGCCAAATCCCTGAAACAGCTGATAAAAGTAGCGCCGTATACATGCACTGACGTCACCGTGGCCACCATCTTTGGGTATCAGCTGGTTGAGACGCCGCGTGAACTAATACTCGAACGCGCGGAGCAAGAAACCGTGACATCAGATTAGTGCCGGTGCCCCTCGCGTTTCTTTGTGTTCACCATTGGCGCGGCTGGCGATCAGAAGAAAGCGGGGGAACACAAAAGAACGCGGGGACGGAACGTTTGTTTGTGCTCCCCTGCACTGACACTCATGAGATTACAAGTCACGGTGCCGTTGGTGGCTATACTTTGCGCCAAATTGGCTACTTTTGGACCACGTTGGCGACAAAAATTTCCAGTTGGCGCCATGGCTCATTTTTAAACTTGTGGTTTTACTTGTTCAAAATGGTTTTATTTATTCATCAATAGTAAAGACCTGGCTGCTATTGCATGTGAAGTCATTCATACTTTTATCAACCAGAGGACCTGCTGGTTCAGTGAACAGTGCACAACAAAAGAAGCATGGTGGTGAAACTTAACAGCATTTATTGAATGCTTGCAGCAACATATCTTGTGATGTAGAATGTGTTTGCACATGTTCCTGTACAACACCTGATAGAAATATTTATGCGTAGTAAGTGAAAAGTTATAAACATGTCATCGAACACATTTCTAGCGAAAGCCAAAATGGCCCTTAGCCCATTTTGTTAAGCACATGCAGTTTATGGTGTGCCTCCAGTTCACTTTGTTGGTTAGATGAACCAATGCCTCCTCTATTTTATCAATGCCAGCCAGATGCGCCCATTTCAGCCGTTCACCACCCTCTCCTCTAGCCCTTTCCCACTCTCGACCCATCGCCTAGCCTTCACGTATGCTTTGCGTTCATGGGGGAGAGCACCCTTTATGTGGTGCCTGATGACGGAAATCAGATGAAGTAATCTTTTGTTCAGTTGTGTACAGATCCGTGGGGTGGCGCCTTGCATCCATCGGGTTCACTTGGTTGGCAGTCACGCTGGCTCTGTGACAGACACAGTGTTTAGAGATAGCGTGTCTCTGTTCGGGCCGCTATGCGGGCAACCAATTGGGAAGTGTCACTGCGACGCTGCTGCATGCGCCGACTTTAAGAGCGCTGTAAGGCAGCGGTGGCATTGCTTCGAGCCACAAAGAAGGAGCACGAAGGAACAAATGTGACAGACGCATGATATTGGAGAGGGAAACACGTTTGTGGGAAAGCGCTCGGACGCATGTGCGACACAAGCAGATGCTACCCTTCATGTGGCATCGCATCACGACCACTCCCTGAACTAAGGCGGACCGACGGCTACCATTGAGGAGCGAGTATTTGCACTGCATTGAAAAAAATAGAGGAGGTGTTGGATGAACCATGAAATGATTATTAACGTATATTTTAAACTACATTTAATAGATGTCAAATAAGTTCACTTGTACGTATTGACTGTTGTTTGCTGCATGGGCAGATATGTGCACCATTAGACATGACCACACTGCACGGCACTGGGGGGGTGTTTACACAAACAGGCACTTAATTTATAAAGGCAAGGCAGAGAAGGATAACATTTGCTCATGTAGACAACTGGCCATTACATCACTATTATAAGGGTTGATGATGCAAGCAATGAAATAAAAAATCGGACATTTCCCCATAAGGGAAACCTGAGTAGTATGCGAAGCAGCCATGGGAGCTCTGTAAAGTTGCTCTTTATTCATCATCGTAGATTACTTTAAGCTCCGGGGAACGTTTTCCCTTGAGTATAATGGCCTTGTGGTCCATGACGTATAAAGTTAAGGGATCTCTTTGCAAAGGTTGTAGTTTAAAGTTTGAGAAGGCGATGCCTATGCATGTTCCCCTGATGGTTGTATGATGTTGTAATCATGCAAAGTGCACCGGAGAGCGGAACGGGACACCATGTGCTGGACTAGGCTGGTGTCGCGCGTCAGCTTCTCGAGCTCTCAGCTCCGGGTCAGCTTGACAACGCTGTCGCGCTGCAGCTGCTTTGCAAGCCCGTGTTGCCGCGATGCGATCAATCACCGTATCTTCATTCATGTTGAAGTGCACTGCATGACAGCTGCTGTAGAAGAGCGTGCACCGCACTAGTGCAATGACGCTGCACTCTCCCCCCAACATGACAACATGCAGTGCTGCATGTTGTCATGCAAATATGTCACCCATGACATTGCCCACTCGCGCATGTAAATGAGTGACAACGCGTTGTCGGCGTTGCTGCTGTGCCTTTCGCGGGTGACAGCACGTTCACGATTGTTTTCATCCACGGCAGTAAGAGAATGTGTGGTCTGGAACGTGCTTATTCTTCATTGTCAGCAGTGTCATCGTTATGACGTATAGTGGGTACATTCCATGTACTCTGACGTGATAGCAGAAAGAGAATGTTTGGTCTGGAACGTGCTTATTCTTCATCGTCATCAGCGTCGTCATGGCGTATAATGGTTACCTTGCATGTGCTGTGCCGTAATGGCAGCGTCATCACCATCTGGCTACGGCAGACAATGGGGGGGGACAGGCCTCGTTCATAAGTTGCTTCGCATATAAAAATATTGTGACGTAACGGCTAACATGACCTTTATTAGGACCTGAAGGCACGGTGGAGCGACCACACCCGAGGCACAGATCACAGTCAAGCCGAGTCCCCACAACCGATAAAGAAGACGAACACCGATGATGATGAATATGTATGAAGAACGTAGATGCGTCTAATGAACGCCCACAATATAAACATGGGCACAGCGTAATGGTATTTTGGAACAACTTCAGAGCGTGTTCCAAATCGGCAGGCGTTTAGAGCATGACCTATTTGTTCTTGCACAGTGTAGAGAAATATCTGTTAGAATATAAAACAGATTACTAAACGTGGCTTTCCTAAATATCACCAGGGCGTATCAAAATGCTAACTAAGAAATCTTATGGGCTATATTGAAAGAAGCTGGCATAGGGGACGACTGTATAAGCTTTTGAGGATGATACACCTGAGAAATTATGGTCTGCGTGGAATGGGAAGGAATAAGTAGCAAAGAGAACATTGATATAAGCAAGGGGCTGAGGCAGAATGTCCGTTGTCCCCACTGTTATTCATGCTACACATGGTGAGGATGGAAACAAGTGATAAAAAGCAGCACTGGTGTTCATCTACTACACAAACAGGTGAGTATGATGCTAGAGCAGCAGCTTCCAGGTTTATGTTATGATGACAAATTGGAATGTCACACGAAGAACGGCAAGCAGCTCGATAATTGCAGCGTGCCGCTCAAGCGTAAAGGATGCACAAAAAGAACGCACACTGGACATGTGCAAACTAACAATGGTTACAGCTCGACACTTTCAGCGCGCTGCTCAAACACAAAAAAGGATGCTGAAAAAAGGACTCACAGGTATACACAGGCCAAGCGCAAACAAACAACTGTCACAGTTGTTACTTCTTCGTGTAGGAGCAGCACGCCACAACCCAATGCTCTTGCATATTGTTTTTTGTTGAAAAGTACGGCGTGTGGAGTGACCCCGACATGTCTCCTGCCGCACGGTGGTGTTTGATGCTTTGTTTACCTGGCATCCCACATCTTCAGTGGGTACAGAAATAGGCCACTTTTTAGTGTGCGTCTCAAGAGCAGTTATCAAACTGAAGCAAAATCTAGGAGTGTTGCTTTAAAGCGCGCCCTTCGGGCAATCTCGCAGGCGATACTGCACACGCTGAAGCACCTCCAAGCTCTGCGTGCCGTCAGCCGTAAATGGTGTACATAAATAGCTCGCCGTTGGCCTTCCAAAGAGTGAATGGCATGTGACCTAGTTGTCTGACGCTGTGGAGCTAGGAGTCGCAGGTTCGTATCCTGGTGGGGCGCTTCAGAATTTCTTCCAATTTATTTTTCTTTCTGGCTTTCATATATATACATACATATGCACATTGGGGACATGGCGGTGATGGCAAAAACCCGCCAAGAGTTTCCATATATAATTGCCATCGCAGTAAAACCGTTGGCGAGCCCTGATATTGATGAAGTAGCGCAAAAGAGACAATCACGCACATATGAGGCAAACACAAGCGCAGGGTGTCTGCACGTCATTTTATGTCGGTGAGCTTGTGTCTTTTGTGCGCTACTTGATCAATTTTTGCAATCTGTTCTGTTCGGTATCCCTCAGTGTGCGATTGCATCAAAAAGAAATCGTCACCTATGAAACTTTCTAGCGCCTTATTTTCTACGTTTTTGTGAGCGCGCGCCGAGCCGCTTGGCCAATGCAAGTTGAAAGCCGTGACGTCATTACTCCCCTGATTCGACCGCCGTCTTTCGAAGCGCGCTTGCCGTCGCGTAGCCTGGTGTAGCTACACCATTCATGTCGTGGTCCCTCTACCAGCGATAATTTCACCTCTGATGATGCAGACCATTTAAACTTGCCAAGGAATCATGGTTTGAGTTTCCTGTGCCAAGCGACGAAGAGGAGCAGGAGGACCATGCAGGCAGTCCGGGCCAGCAACACGGTCCAACGTGCAGAAGCAGCTGTAAATTAATTAATGTTGCGAAGGATGTGAAATGCTTTGTTTCATCTGCTTCATTAAGGCAGAGAGGCAGTTATTAATTCACGGCTGAATCGTAGTGATGCAGAACTATCGGTAATTGGACTATCGATAGTATCGATAGTTTCTTTTTAAACTATCGATACTATCGATAGTCCATTTAACGATAGTCCTGCATCACTACGGGCACCCATACACAGATCAAATAACAGAAAATATTGATAGTTTTTTTAACTATCGATAGTGTAAAGAATCTATCAATAGTACTACTATCGCGAAACAATCGATATTACTGAGAGTGCGATCAATAGTACCATCAGGAGTATTGCGGCCAATAATATAATCAATAGTGTTGTGAATAATTATGCTGTTGTAGGACGGCGATATTGCCAAATGATTAGCGACAGCCTGCTATCAGTTCGCTTACTTTATGAGCACTTTTCTGGCGAAATAAATAAATTATTGCCACAGTCAAAATGCCGGAATATGTCCATAAATAAATTCGTATTCAAAAGTAACCAGTGACACCTTACGATTAAAAACTTAGCTTTTGATATTCTTATTTTGAAATCACAAAATGCAATATAAGTTTGAAGCCGCGCAGTTCTGCCACATGTGACAACTTCCTTTCTGCTAAAGCTGAACAGTTCAGCTTAATAATGTCAGCCAATCATTCTGCTGAAGGAACGTAAGCATGTCAACTTTCTTGCGCTTCTGCTCCTGCTCCGCCTACCACGCATTCGGAGAATCAAGTTTATGCTGCAATGAGTTCACGTGATTGATTTTATACTATCGATTGTACAGTGGTGAACTCTCATGTCTAGTGCTTTCGACGGCTTTGGCCATCGAAAGCACTCTGAACGGTCTAGCGCAAAAAAAAAAAAGGCAAAAAAAAAACGAAGTGCACCGTTTTCGGTATTATACGATACCACGAATTGAGAATAATAGGAGCCAATCCGAGCGACCACTATTTTTTTTTTCTTTTTGGCGCACACAGTTGACTACGCTTCTGGTAGCCAAAGCAATTATCGGGGCCGCCGCAGCGATAATCAAGGACGGAAACTGCAAGGCGGGCACATCAGTGGCGCCGCGCATGCTCAGAATTGGCCCGTTTCAAACTGCAGTTGTTGCTCGTGCTGTTCCGAGTGCGAGACTCCATCGTTCTAGACATGTGTGTTGACCACTGTACTTTCAAACTTACTACCGATAGCGCTATCGATAGTGGCTCGCCATCGATAGTATCGAGTACCATCGATAGTTCTGCATCACAACTGAATCGAGGCACCGTAGTTTGTTGCTTTGTTTACTTATGCGGTCGTCGACCGCTGCACCGTTCTTTGCGCGGCGAGGCCCCGCGTGTGTGGAATTTCACAGTAGCTTCATAGCTTTGTGCATACGGCAGATACTGTCACATCCTCGCTACCACAAGCCACTTACAGGTTGAATTAATCGAAATCGGTTGGCTGTATCACGATGGAGGCTCGGAATATTCGAAAGCAGGCCTCTTTTGCCCCGGCACAACCAACGAAGCCTCCTAGATTTTCTTTGCCGGACATCACGCGGGAAGCGGCCGTCGCCGGAACGCGAGCGTCTATTTGTCGTACAGAATCCGTACCTAGAGAGAGAATCTCTAGGGATTTTTCGATCTAGGGACTTGCGATGGTGGTGCCGTCACTTCGTAGCGGAGCTTTTTGGAACGACGCCGCTTCGCCGGCCGGTGTGCGTATGCATCGTTCACCAGCGCGAGCTCCCATAGAGAATACATGCGCATTTTGAGGAGCCCTAGCGTGCCCAAATTTGGTCAGATTTACACGGGGTTTTCAGCACTGCATTCTTTTTTAGTATATGGAGGAAATGTTGCGGACAGATATTTTCCTCAAGCTTTCATTTTTTTACAAACCAGAGGCAAATATCGAGAGAAATTGTATTTTTTAACGTCTCGCTCTTTCTTGTTGTCTTTTGAAGAAAATAGCTTAGTTATCTAAATTTCGTCCGCAACATTTCCTCCCTTTTTCTTTCGTTATTGTTATGATATAATTGTCATGCATGTCAAGCCTCTGGTTTCCATTTTACAGGCTTTGAAAGTGTTGTATGTACTTTCAGTTTGGATTTAAAATTCGCGCCAAATTTAAGAGGCGCGATGTGGCTTCCCCCTGGTATCACCTATATTCCGCGATCCTACACTCTACCACCAACCTCTCAAATGGCTGTATTCGTGTGCAGCGGAGAAAAGTAAGGGTAGGCACTTCCTGAGTGAGCTTGAACAAGCTTGGGTATTTTTTTCTTTGTTTCGTTTTTTTTTTTTGTGGAGGAGGGGGGGGGGGGGGGGGGTATGCCTCTTCTGCTCCCGAGCGTGTTCCCCGCGACAATGAAGTGGAATGGAAGGCTGATGCAGGTGTGCGACCAAACCACAAAGCCGCGTTTCCCCTGTCCTTAGCCAGTCCTTGTCCATAGCTAATCGTCCTATTCAGCGCTCACAGGAATTTACTGCTGCTGCGGGGTACAGCGGCGGCTTCTGCAGCAGACTAGCCAAGGGACTCGTGTACTTTCACTCAGTTCTGTCGGTCAGGAATACGCAGACGCGCGACATCCCGGCTGTTTAGAAGCTTCATAGGAAAGCAGGCAAATCTGGATTTTAGGATGTAATAGCGCGATCGGCTACCGCGAACTGTGTCGTCAAGGCGCAAATACGCATGTGTAGATCAGGACAAGCTTTGGTCTTTGGAAAGAGAGAGAGAGAGAGAGAAAAAAACATTTATTTGGTCCGGACGAAAGAGGATGTGGTGTTTATACATCCAACTCCTGGCTAGACCCATGTCGGGACGGGGAGGCCAAGCCTCTCCGCCCTCTCATGGGCCTTCCGGACAGCCAGGAGCTGGACGTCGTAGCTGGGGTCGTTAACAGCAGCGGTCCACCAGTCTTCTTGACAGCAGTCCTGCAACGCAGGGCATCGCCAGAGCATGTGTTGCAATGAGCTGATTTCTCCGCAGTCTGGGCATGTGGGGTCCATCTCCGCACGTATCATACTCAGGAAGCTCTTTGATGGGTAAGAATTCGTTTGGAGCATTCTCAGCGTGTAAGTTTGTGGTGGGGGGGATGGGAACATCCGTCTAATTCCCCTGTAGTGCGAGGTAATCTCGTGGAAGGTGACGAGAGGATCACCGAACTCGAGCTGTTCCGAACCATTAGAGGGCCCCTCATGCATCGCCGCGGCATATGAATCGCGCACGATGATGAGCGATCTCATTATGGTTCGGTTGGCCCGGTATGACGTCTGGACCCAAGTGAGCCGGGAACCAGATAATGTGATGGATTTCGTTCTGCAGGGACCTGCCTTGAAGGACCCTCGCGGCCTCTTTTGAGATTAGACCCGACTGAAAGGCCCTGACAGCAGCTCGGGAGTCAGTGTAAACAGTGGTGCGTTTAGGATCTAGTAGTGCCATAGCCACCGCGACCTGTTCAGCTACTTCTGCCATTGAGGTGCGAAGTGAGGCGGATGAGAGAAGATCTCCTTTGTGGTCGACTATAGCGACCGAAAATCTGCTAACATTTTCGTGACGGGCTGCGTCTACGAATGCTTCCGTACCGATTGGATTCTTTAAGAGTGCTCTTGCCCTCGCGAGCCTCCGACCCTGGTTAAATTGTGGATTTACGTTTCTTGGGACGGGGTCAACAATGAAGGATTCCCTGACTTGGCTGTCTAGTTGAATCGCATCGCCTTTGTTAATGACAGGTTGCAGGCCTGCGGCGCTTAACAGGGCCCTTCCTGCTTTTGTTCCAGATAATCTGGTAATTTGTGCCATCCTTTGTGCTTCTGCTAGCTCATCTATGGTATTATGGACCCCTAGCTTCAAAAGTGCCTCCGTACTGGTTGTAATTGGGATACCGAGCACTTTCTTGATGCTTTTGCGCATGAGTGTATCTTATGCTTTTCTGATTTTGTCCAATTAAGAGCAGATACTATATAATTCACGTGGCTCATAAGGAAAGCATGATGAACCCTAAGCATCATGTCCTCCCCTATGCCGCCTTTCCTACCGGAAACTCTCATGATTAGCCTAATTATATTTTCTGTCTTTGTAGTTAGATGAGCTATGGCCCTGGCATTACATCCTTTAGCATCTATCACAAGACCCAAGATCTTAATAGAATCAACTCTTGGGATGTCACACCCGTCTTTGTTTTGAATACTGATGGGGATTTGATTAAGTGGTGTTAAACCCCGAGCCCCCCGTCGTGCTTGTCTATATAGCAGGAGCTCTGATTTCTCCGCAGAGAGTGCAAGTCCTGTCTCCTCTAGGAAAGATTCAGTTGCATCGAGAGCTTCTTGGAGAGCTCGTTCGACAGTAGCCTCTGAACCCCCTGGACACCATATAGTTATATCGTCCGCATATAATGCATGACCGATGTGTGGTACTGCTGCAAGCTTCCTCGATAGTTTGCTCATGGCGATGTTAAATAAAAGGGGGGAAATGACAGCCCCTTGCGGAGTACCTCTGTTTCCAAGTGCATAGACTCCTGATGTCAAATGTCCTATCCGTATTGTCGCCGTTCTGCTTTCCAGGAAGGATTGCACAAAGGAAAAGAAATTGTTTCCCAAGTTCCAAGCAGATATTTCTTTAAGGATGCATTCGTGGGTGATCCTATCGAAGGCTTTAGTTAAATCTAGGCCGAGGATTCCCTTGACATCTTTGCTCGGCGAGTCTAAAATTTGGGTCTTGAGGAGAAGCATAACATCCTGGGTAGAAAGAGCCGGTCGGAAGCCTACCATGTTGTATGGGAACAGCCCCCTGTGCTCGATGTATCTAGATATTCGATTATGTACTGCATGTTCCATAACCTTACCGATACATGAGGTCAGGGATATAGGCCGGAGGTTGTCCAGGCCAGGAGACCTGCCTGGTTTTGGGATTAATATTACCGTGGCCATCTTCCATTCTGAGGGGACCAATCCGTTCTTCCAAACATTATTAATCTCCTTAACCATGGTCTGGATGGCTCTATCATCCAGGTTCCTGAGGACTTTGTTACTGACCCCATCAGGTCCCGGAGCAGACCTACTGTTCAGAGTGTGCAATACCTCTCTAATTTCTGCCTCCACGAAAGGGGCATCCAGTGCTGGGGCAGGAATGCCTCCATAGCGAAGCGGGGAGCATGAAATCGAATTTTGGTCTAGCTGAAGATATTTATTGGCTAGGGTCTGGAGGAGGACTGCTTCAGAAGTACCCTCTGCTTTCGCTTTGTTGATTAGCCGGTCGACTGCAAGTCTTTGATTTCCCCTGGTCTGCCCGTCATCTAATAAACGCCTAAGGAGTGTCCATTTGCCTCCCCTACGCATTGTACCATCGGCTGCCAGACAAGCATATCTCCAATGTTGTTTGTTCAACTCATTACAGTGTTCTTCAGTAAGTTTGTTGATTTCCGAAATTTTCTTCCTTAGTCTTCGGTTTAACCTCTGCGTTTTCCACCTCTCAAGCAAAGATCGTTTAGCCTCCAATAGATGTGCAAGTCGAGCATCCATGCTAGGGACATTTCGGTCCGTGGTGATTATTTTAGAGGCTTTCTCGATATCCTTCTGGATCCGAACAAAGGGGCCACTAAGATTGTCGTATACCGTTTCATCCTGTCCTCTAATTTCTCTAAAGAGGTCCCAATCTATATATTTGTAATTTTTTAGGAGGTGGGTGCTGTATATCTAGCGTGATTTCTGTTATATAATGGTCACTTCCGAGGTTTTCCTGCAGATTAGACCACCTTGCTGATGCGTTTTTTGCGAAGCAGAGATCCAGCATAGTGTCCCTGGATACCGAGTTTCCTAGTCTAGTGGGGAAACGCGGGTCTGAGATAAGTGTCAGATCCAAATCTGAACTTGCCGCAGCCAGATTGTCTCCTTTCTTTGACCTCATCGTATATCCCCAGGATGAGTGCGGTGCATTGAAATCACCTGCTATCACCCAGGGGTTACCCTTAACTACGGATGCAGTTCTATTGAGGATCACACGGAGATTGTGTTTTTGAGCTGAAGGGGGGCTGTACAAGTGTAAGATGAAAATATTCTGGCGAATTTTACCATTGGGGATAATTTCTACCACTTGCGCTTCAAGGCCACTCTTCCGGTCTGCTTCACATATTTTAACTTCGTGTTCAGTGAATGAGGTGTCCTTTCTTATTAAGGTAGCTATGCCTCTGCCATTATCCATTCTTTGACAAACGGATCTGTACCCCGAAAGGTGTATATTCTCACTGAGAGTTTCCTGCAAAAGCAGAATGTGCGGCCTAATATCTTGTGCCTTGATCATCTGCAGCAGTGCAGCCTTACGTTTTAGGAAGCTTGCGCAGTTCCACTGCCAGACAATAATATTACCTATTTGACCCGCCATTTTGGAAATTACTGAGTTAGCATGGCCTGCGGAGAGTCCGCATGCTCATTGTAGTATTCACGATCAGGCTCCTGCTGAATCTTTTTGCCCTTAATAGTGGAAGAAATAACCTTGCGCAAACAAAACGAGGAAGGAAAGGGACACTTACAACAGACTGGCTCAAACTAACAACTGAAGTTTATTTCAGGAAACACTAATACTTATACATGTAACAATCAAACGTCATCATCAAAAACGTGCTCAAGCTCTATCGCGACATGAAGGTGATTTCTTTTTCTTGGAGTGCTACTGACGCGCAACTAATGCAATTGTCCCCTGCGCGCGCAATGTAAAACGCCTCGAGGATCTCCCTCTCTAATCTATCGCCGGATCGTCCCAAGAATCTTGTCCGATTAAGAATTGGACGGCAGTTGCAGCGCTTACAGTGTTCTGCCATATGGCCGCCCGCGTTGTTGTTTACAGTCCAGTGGTGCTCCCGCGCCCTCTCATTGTAGCACCGCCCTGTCTGACCTATGTATACTTTGTTGCAAGTTAGGGGCACTTCATAGGGGCGGCCATATGGCAGAACACTGTAAGCGCTGCAACTGCCGTCCAATTCTTAATCGGACAAGATTCTTGGGACGATCCGGCGATAGATTAGAGAGGGAGATCCTCGAGGCGTTTTACATTGCGCGCGCAGGGGACAATTGCATTAGTTGCGCGTCAGTAGCACTCCAAGAAAAAAGAAATCACCTTCATGTCGCGATAGAGCTTGAGCACGTTTTTGATGATGACGTTTGATTGTTACATGTATAAGTATTAGTGTTTCCTGAAATAAACTTCAGTTGTTAGTTTGAGCCAGTCTGTTGTAAGTGTCCCTTTCCTTCCTCGTTTTGTTTGCGCAAGGTTATTTCTTCCAGTATGTTACACCAACTCGCCCACATCAAGCTACTTCTGCCCTTAATAGTTCTGCCCAAGTCTACCATTTTCATTTTAGATTCCAATATTCCTACTCTGCGTGTTAAATGCGTGAGGTTTCCATCCATGTGCTCAATCGCGTTGGACTGTATGGCTATTGCTTCCCTAATTTGGTTGAGGGTTTCGTTAATCATGGAGAGCGATGTTTGGGGGTTGGGATCTGAATTAGAAAGCTGATTAGGAAGGATCTCCGGCCTCACAGTCTCTCCTTCTGAAGGCGCCGGTGGGGAGACGGCTTTGCGCTTATTTGGTCCACCCGCTTGGACCGGAATAGGAGACTGAGCCACACGTGGCTCGCGTGAGTTCCGAAAGAGCTCGAATTCCGACCTCAGTGCATGTAAAGCCTCTTTAAGCTCTGCGTTTTCCTTCCTTAAGGCTAAAATTTCAGCCTGTTCTTTTCCATGCTCTGGCGAGTAACCCCGCGTTACCTGTACACCACGTTGAGCACCCATCTTGGCTTTGTCCGCCCACGTGCTTGGTTCGTGAAACCGGACCGCGGAGTCCGAGCGCTCTCTTGAGAGAGAGCGTCTGGCATTGTTGTCACGTCCCCCGGAGCCGGAGTGGGGTCTGCTGCCTGGACGTCCTCTGGACCGGGAACGAGAACGGGACTGGGAACGGGAACCGGAGCGTCCCCCCGGCGTCCTTGATGTCAATCTGGCCTTGCGTTGGGAAGAGTGTGTTTTCCCCCCCCTCCTGGTCTCCAGTTGCCTCGGAGTCGGTTGAGCCCGCTGCCAGGTGCGCTTGGCGGGCACGCCTGCGCCGCTGGCGTCGTTGACGCACGATGAAGGGCACCTGGAACCTCTTCTTGCATTGGCGGTCGGCTGTGAGATGTGGGCCTCCACAGATGGCGCACTTGGGGTCGCAGTGATGATCTTCAGGTGGCGTTAAGGTGCCGCAACCTCGACACCTTCTCTGTTCTTCACTTTTTTGGGCAAACATCTGCCCTGTGGCCCAAGTCTCCGCACGCGTAGCAGATGTCCACTTATCTGCGGTATAGAGAGCAGGGGTAGCGGACACCATCGCACAGTACATATTGTGGGACTTTTAGTCCGTCGAAAGGCACAATCACTGTTGGCGTTTTCTTAATTCTCCGGACACCTAAGGCTCCCGGGTTCCTCCGGTTGACGATCATGTCTGTCAATTCTGCTTCGGTGATGTCCGGGTTGATGCCACGGATCACTCCCTTGCAGGTGTCGTCAGAAGCAGCTACATAAGACGCTACCTCGGTGATGGCCTTTCCCATACAAATCTGCTGAACCTTAGCGTAGGCCCGCGCATTATTTTCGAGAGGCGTGGCCAAAATCAAGATGTTTTGGAAAGGATTGGCGCACAATGTATCTTCACAGGTCTGCTCTGCCGTCAAGGAAGCTGCCTTGGCGAGTGCTCGCTTGAAGGCGATGAGGTCCGCCTTTCTGACGTCCAATCCACCTCGCGGCCGGACAATGGTCTTGAAATGATCCCTCGGTAAATTTGGGATCCTTGAGGCTTTCACGACGCGTCTCATAACGCCTCGTGATTGGGCGGCAGTGCGGAGGCCACCATAGCCGTTTCCTTTCTGCGGTGCAGGGTCAGGAATATTTGCCCTTTCGGCAAGTTTTTTCTTCCTGCTCATAACCTCTATCCAACCTGAGCACGCCGCTTCGTCTGGATTAATATTCATGCCTTCTACTGTCGAGACGCTGTGGTTGGAGGTCATCTTCAAGCTTCGCGACGCGTAAGGCTAGGCCAATCGCCCGCGACGCGCCAACGGGCAAGGCGCGTTCGGCCTAGCAACACGGCAATGAGACGCGGTTGAAAAAGTCACATGAGACGCGGTTGAAAAAGTCACATAGAAGTTGCAAAATTCCACCCACCGGTAAAAGCTTGCTATCCGTTTGGTCCTAGTAACAAGCTGCGTCGGTTGGTGCCCACCAAAAATAGACTGAAGCAAAAAAAACTGCTCGAAAAAGTTCCAAGAAGAAGGAGCCGATGTGGACGCACATCCGCACTGAGCGAGCGCCCCCCTCGAGACCGGTCTTTGGAAAGAAACGATTTTTTTTATGTTGAGCGGCCACTGTCAAGTGTATGACTCGACACGTGCCCTTCACAACGTGGCAACTCGGGGTGATGGTGCCAACTGACCCGGTCTTCACGCTCGACCACCTTAGATGTAATTTTGAAACAGTATCCATGATAAACATTATTCTCGCTATATATATATATTCCACGCATTGCTACCAATCTTTTTTGTGCCACCGAACAACATTAGGTTTTCGTACACGCCGAGCTTAAATCAATTTATTTTCTTCAATTATAAAACAAGGAGAAACGCACAAGCCTCGCGGATCTTTCAGTTTTCTTTGAAATCTCATGTTCTCCAAGTAGCAATTTTATCTATTCACCTAAATGAGTAGATGCAAAAAAGATGATGAAAGTGTTTCAGAGATAAAATAACGTAAGCAGTGCTCGAAAAAAAAATGTAATTTTTTTTTATAAAGTTGCTTTTTACGGGCAGTGGTGAGATGGTTCTGTGTAAAAAAAAAAATCCACGCATTGCCACGAAGTGAATGATGACGAGTGGGCGAAGCTAGGTCCTAAGGTCCATAATGTCTACGTTAAAGTCGGCGACTATACTCGGCGACAACTTATCTTGACATTGGAGCGAAGGCTACGGAGGCGGGGCTTCCACACGTTCGTGTTGCTCCGCAAGTAGTTCGGCAGCTTGCGGCTGATTTCGGTTTTGCTCGCTCGCATCGTTAACGCGTTTAGAAAAACACATATTTGAAAATTATGAATGGGATAAGCATTTCGATTGTTCATATATGCAGTGTACATTTTAGTGTCCTATTACGAGTATATTTTTCTTGGAGAACTAAACAGCGCGTATTCGGCCGCACAGTGACGTCACGGACGCCATGTTTCCTTGGAAAACGGGTGGGCTGAAAAGGTGGTGCTGTCTAAGAAATGGAAAGAAAAGGAAAGCATTCTTGCAAGGTGAACGATAACTGTATTTTGCCTGCAACTTCCCGCAACTGTTTAAGTCTCATAATAAATAAAGCAGTATTTATTTCAGCGAGGCAAATGAGAAAATTATCAATAAACCTCAGTACTATTTTTTTGGCTCGGAAGCAGACATGCGCTTTGGTTCTGTAGCTTCCACAGTGCTGTCAAGGAAAGCTGTCGCCGAGTATAGACCTTGTCAACGAATGCTCTTTGGGCGCCGCCATAGTCCTCTCTGGGCTGTTGCTAACATGCGTGACCCCCCAAAAATGCACGGCCGATGCTGTGACGTCGGCTATTGTACTCCCGTGCAACAGCCCAGAAAGGAGGAAATCCTCCTCTCCGTTAAAGAGGTCTATAGTATAAAGGACGCACGGACGGACGGACGCGCGGACGGACAGCCGGACGGCGCAGGCGATTTTTTCACAGCTGTGTAGCAGGTGTTGTGATACGAGTGTGGACACTGGTACATCGCCGGACAAGGCTAGCCCCTAAGGAGCTTTGCCCCTAAAATAATAAATCTAGTACGTTGTAAATAAATTAACTATTCAATGACATGTCATTGAGGATGTTTAATGAAAACGCAAATATTGCGCCTTACCCCGATGTAGTTGTGCCCGCTTTTCACTGCAGTGTACGCTGGGGCTTTCGGGTAAGCCTACTCTCGTGCAGTGTTCTATCACGAAGTGAAAGAACGAAGCGAGAAAGATGCGCTCTGATCGGTGGCGGGGAGAAACTTCTATGCACAGTGGAAAGTTTATTCAAACTGTCACCTCGGTGCGCCTGTGCAACCTGCGCGTCGCATCTTTCCCAAACCGGCTGCTAAAAACGTCCGATAGCCACTCACAATAAGCAGCAGACAACGGTGAGGACAGGTCATTACCCATTGTTTGGGTTACGCTTAACCACGGATATCCGTCGGCTGTCCGCTATAAATCCGAATGTCGAGAAATTCGGATATCCAGAGCGGACATGACACGGACATTGACGGGACGTACTAGGAAGGTCCATGTCCAGTGTGGCTGTTTTGTGGATGTCCGAACAGGATTTATATGGGACAGCCAGTTGTGAACGTCCAGTGGCTATCCATCAAAGGGCCCTAAAGCACCCAATTGTCGAAATTAGTTGCGGTGTTGCAGTTGTGCTCGAGCATCCCATAAACACGCAGCCGCAAGAATTTTTCGAAATGGTGCCATAATAGTGGAGTTACACGTGTATGATGATCCAAAAGCGGCCCGCACTCGGTTCGCTTTACGTTCACTACGCACCGTTCATCTGCTCATCTCTTTTCCTAGCGGAGTGAAGAGCGGCGAACTAGCCCAACAACGAGTGTTATTAGTGCGTACCTGCGGGAAGACAGTTTCCCTAATAGCACGAATTGTTGCCGCAATGTTGTGGAATGTCGCGCAACATTTTGCAACGTTGCCAGATGTTGCTTAACATTGCAACGTTCAGCAATGTTGCGCCAGTAATGTTGAGCTAATGTTGCATTTGGATGTTGTAGCAACGTTGTCAAATGTTGACAGATGTTGGCCCATGTTCGGCTACAAGGCTGAAAAATAGCCGCTGTAACTACGAATATTTCCTACAAAACCCGTCTTATTTCCGTGGCGTGCACAAATTTAAACATCGGTCAGCTGCTTGCACATATTAAATATGTCATTGCTGCACTGCTGGCCGCACTGAGAGCGCGCGCGTACATGTGAAACCCGCATCTTCAAAATAAATATCTCTAATACCTCGGGTTAAATATGTAATTGCATAAATTATTCTACTTGAGCGTTGCTTCTGACGCTGCGGTGCCGCAGGGGCAAGCGGTAAGTAAAACCGAAACGAAAGGAGGAGCCTTTGCTGATCAGCGGCAGCCCTACGGTTACTGACATCGTCAATGGCCGCTCGTAATGTCTTTGTAGTTTTTGTGGTTCTCCCGCAGAAAGTTGTGCGCGCTGTTTTCAGTCTTTGCGGCGCTCAGCTGAAGACTTCACATACTGGCTTAGAAAAAGAACGGTAAGTTTTTTGCAGATCATTCAGTGGCAGGGTTCTGTTTGGTGTCGCAGAAGTCTGTTGCCAGATTTGGGGGTCAGTGTTGCCAGACTG
The DNA here is from genome assembly GCA_030522465.1 of Rhipicephalus appendiculatus. Lineage (NCBI taxonomy): Eukaryota > Metazoa > Arthropoda > Arachnida > Ixodida > Ixodidae > Rhipicephalus > Rhipicephalus appendiculatus. The sequence goes on from JALIZH010025366.1 coordinate 31,076, forward strand.
CCGCCAGATTTGGCGGATAAGTTCGCCCCTGTAGCTGTAGCTTTCCCGTGAGGGTTTTTTGTCATCCGCGGTGCATTTCGCGAGTGCCTGTGCGACGTGGGCGACGTACATCGCGCGTTGCAGAAGTCGGGACGCGTTCTTTTGCTCTGTACGCCGCTCTACAATTAAAAGATGGGACTCGATCCTGCCGCAGAAGTAGGGAATGCACATACAACGACGCGTTTGAGTCTA
>JALIZH010025368.1:0-36614 GCA_030522465.1 Rhipicephalus appendiculatus
ATCCCACGAAACAACGTCATAGGAGAAGCATGCGTGTTGTTGATTGTAAACAAATTTTCTGGAAAGAGAGCAATGAAACAGGAAAACAAAACTGCATTATTTGCTCTTTGTTTCTTAAGGGGAGTGTTTGTTTATCGCCAGGACAATAACATACTTCCTTTGAAACCATCTACTTCCGGAACAGCTCGTCTGTGTGCTACACTGAAGCGTCAGTTAATTTTTCACTGCACCCGAATAAGATATACGTGGAGTAAGGAAAGAAGTGGAAATTTGGGCTCATTTTTCTTTGATAGACACAACATTAATGAGAACTCATTTTATGAGTTCTCAATAATATTGTGCTCTCAGTAATGAGAACACAATATTACTGACTTCTCATTAATTATTGAATCTATGTGAAGTATTACACGTTAAATGGGTGTAAGTAATCGGCACTGAGAACATCGTCATTACGGTGATAATCATTATTATAACGTTCTTTCTACCGCTAGCCAAGGTCTCTCTAAGCAGCGTTGAGTAACGTTGATTTCGGATCATTGTGCTCCTACATAGTGCCTGCTGAGTGTCATGGACCTTCAAAATTTTCCAACCACTCCAAACCACCTAATTCATTATGGTAACCTACGTCATTTCCCTGCCGTTAGTTTCATTCCTGTGACGCAACGACTACTTTCCCGCAAGTTGTCGACAATCCTAAAACCTCTTATTAAAAGTTTACGCTTGAAAAAGGCGACTTTCTAGCGTTGTCATTTTATTTACCATTTCATGTGAAACAACACAATGCTTCCATTTTAATGCTTACACGTCATTACAAAGAACTGGGTTGGAATATTTGTTTTGTAATATAACCTGACACGTTGTTAAACTAAATTATGTTTTGTATGCTAATTTGAAATTCTATTAAATAGATTCTAAGAATATGAGATGTTTCCAATATGTTATGTATGTGCTAAGCTAGCATGTCGGTTAATTATTGTATAACTCTGTCCCCTGCCTGTACATTTATATATGTTAGTGTAGCATGCATTGATACCACGATTCTGCTAAGGATCCATATGCTTGTACCATGTCTTTGTTTACCCATATTTCCTTTGATAAAGTTCAATTCAATTCGGTAATCGCTACTTGTTCCCTGCATCGAGTGAAATTACCGTAATATGGTAAAAATTGAGAAACCCGAATGACGCAGTTATTACAAGGGTTTCGTCGATTTCCCGCAGCATCGTGCACGTGTGGAAGATAGTCCCACCGGCCACGGCTCTGAGCACCATGCTCACGCTACTCACTCTCATCATGGCCTGGATGGTGACCAGCGGTGTGAACACCTTTTTCCACGAGCTCGAGCTACGCGTCCTGAGGAAGTGAGCACTGCTAAGACAAGAAAGTTTCGATTCAGAACAAAAATTTGTTAAAAGACAATAAGTGTTCCTGGCTCCCAGACGGTTGCTTGAATGAAAGCTGGTATTCGCTGACATTCCAATCAAAGAACTTCCGACGCATCAGCCTACTCTCAGTATCATACAAACGTTTACGAAGGTTATTTCCTACAGGATAGGAGCAACGCTAGATTTCAACCAACCTAGAGCTTAGACCGGGTTTAGGATGGGGTTCTTTACAAGGAACCTTAGGCGTACGCAGGGTTCCCCTTCGGGGGGGGGGGGGGGAGTTTCGTCGCAATTTCCCCCCCTCCCTATTAAAGGGGCCACGACATCCAATTTTCGGATCGTAATCTGTGTTATTTGGTTTAACCATTGTGCACTCACGAATAAGCTGGCTAAATTTTATCGCATTTGGTCGAGCACTTATTTTATAATTGAATATTTTTATAAACACACGAGTGGCCTGAGAGTCGGGCAACACTGGCGCACTCGCGAGCCGTGACGTAGCAAGGAGCTAGCTGTGTGAGCGTCTGCATTCCGGCGAACGATATTGTTCCGTGGTCAGCTGCCCGTGAAATCGAGATGTCTTAGCCTTCGTCAGCTTGGCACTGAAATTGAACGATTTGCGGCGGCTGAAACTTAGGTAGAAGACGACGGTTTCTCTCCTTTCTGTACATGACGTCACATGCGCCATGGCAAAATGGCGGTCGCCGGCGGTGGGAGGGATTTTCAGCCGGCGACTTCTAGGGCTTGTTTTGCACTGAAATATTCCTTTAAGGCCCACTTTTCATATCCATATACGCATAATAGACCCTCTACTTCTAGTCTGCGCTGAAAACCACGAATTGTTGGGTGACCGTGTCATGATCCCTTCAAGTCAATGTATGGGGCAGACTTTGCGCCCCCCACCCTTCTTAGTGGACTAGGAGCCCCCCCCCCCCCCCTCCCCCCCCCCTGCCCTCCCGTGTGCACGCCTGTGCAATAGACTATCGCCACGCGACCAATCAGGTAATAGAGATGTAGAATATGGCGTACAGTTGCCGTAGGACGAATCGATACCGTCTATACATTTCAGAAAGGCTTTCAATTGCACTTACTGAGGCCTTAAAGACCCTGCTATAGCAGTCGAGTGTCCCCTGTTTTCTCCTATTGTGCTTCCCCGGCGCCTCTTCTTCTGTTTGTTCGCTGGCGCTTGCGATGGAAACATTTCCGGCCACGCAGTGAAGTTAAACTCTTGGATATGCCTTGCTATCATAAGGCCTCCTTACTCTTTCCCCTTGCAAGAAAGGACATCTGACTTGCATAAGCGTGCGCAGGGTTCAGGGGGGGGGGGGGGTGAAGGTTCGTCGCAGCGCCCCCCTCCCTGTTATGTCAATGTATGGGGCTAACTTTGCGCCCCCCCTATCGACCCCCTACCTATTATGGGGCTGGCTTTGCTTGAAAAACGTCTGCTCTATAAATGTTCATTTAAGCTATCTGGTACGTAGAACACAAGTGTTGTAATTATGATCTTGTATGCTGTAGTTGATGTGTCCGCGTGATAAGAAGGTGGCAGCACCACTTCTGGGCTCACATATTCTGATGTCCAGCTGTTTGGTAAACTGTATTGTAATTCGGCGTCTCTTTAAAGGTGCATAACGTATTGCGCTCCTGTGCTGAAATAAAGGAGCAAATGTTTCTTCAGGATAATTTTTCAGAACAGGAACAGAGATGGTGTTAACTTTCACATTAGCGCATTGTGTGTGTAGAGTGTTTTCTCCTATTTAACGAGTTTTTCTTTTGATTTACTGATTATACTCTAGTTGCACCACCCGTGCGGGCGGACCCGCAGCCTGGGAAAACGATAGCGTGGCCACACTCTACAACGAGAGGCTCACCACGCAGGTGCGTTACAAACGGAGTACAGAGGTAACAGTGATACGCCGCGGCGTTAATACATGTGCTCTTCGTGGTACATTCGTGGGAACTGTCTTTGTATAAATGTTCTGTACCTGTATTCAAACAATTTTGGGCACTCAATAAAGTTAGCCCTTTTCTCTCCATTGTTCAAAAGGATATTGAGTTGATTGCTCAGTCATTCATGCATTCAGTCGCGAAGCACGCACTGCATGCTGAGAAAACGAAACACCTGCGAAGTCTGGGCCACATAATCTGCCATTCAAAGCTCCTGCAGGCAAATATATTTTGCGGTCTACGCCGCGACCGCCTAAATAAGCGCCGCGCTTTAGATGAGCAGAAATGCGCATATCTTCTGGAACATATATCTCGGAAAACATTTTTGTACGTGGCTTTAGGTACAGTCAGCCACAAAAGTTTACGGACCTCGCAAGCGCGTGCCAAACTGCCTATCCGCGCCACTTAGCGGTGCGCCATCTACCGTCGACCGCACTGCAAGGCCGGAAACGGGTCTTCATATTATTCACTGGCCTTTCAATTTTCTACTACCGTACAGCGCATTGTTAGTTCGCAGTTTTCAGGCGAAGCGTATATCTGTAGTATGACCGTCACATTTCTATTTTGATAACAGGCTCAAAGCTATCACGGCGTGCCTCGAACGGCGTTCGGTCGACTAGGCGCCTCTTTGTGACAAAGATTGCCACTGGTAAGTTATGTTCATGACTGTTCTCGAGGCAGAAGCACGTAGACGCAAGTGCCAAAGAGCACGTCGCGTTAAAATGTGAAAGGTGAAAATTATTTGTACCCTGTCAGAAAATATACAGGCCATAGATTAAGGGAGGGATGCATCTCGGGCGCTGCGGTGCTGTCGATCGGCGCTGACGTAGCGGAAATGTCGCGAAGAGACTTTTGGCCACGCGCTCGCGTGGTCCGTAAACTTTTGTGGTTGACTGTACATCCATACTTCGAATGTGATCTTACGCGAGGGAAATCTATGTCTGCTCCTCGATGGCCTATGCAGTTTTCCAACCATGAATACCCGTTAGAAAGCCAACGGAAGATTGCGTATTTTTTTAATGATAATTTTCTCTCTCCATTACAGATCTTCGTGTGGCTGATCGTGCTGTGTTGGGTGATGGCGACCCTGTCCCTTGTCTGTCGCTGCATGACGGCTGCCGACTTCGGCACGAGCGGAGATGTGAGGAACGGACGCTTTATGTCGAATCTTGAATAGTTCATTCATAATGGCGCTGAGCGCAAACAGAAGACGGCAGACAAGCAATGCGAAGGACGTCTATCGTATTATGTTTGCGCTGGGCACCTATTATGAATGATTCGTTCCAACTCACCCGAATCACAACTCTCGTAAATACAATTGTTTAATTCCTATAATAAGCTGTTGACTCGCAAGACTGACTGATGTTCGAGCAAAACCGTCAAGGTGTAATTATCAATTTTCTGAAGAGCTACTAGAAGTATACCCCATAAGTATGAAAGAAGTGCTGGAGAATCTTTCATGCGAGAGTAATGCATGACTTGAAAAATCGAGAAATATGCACAAAGGGCAATTGAAGACCGTACAGTGAGCGGTAGAGCAAAGAACATTCAATATAATAATAAATGACACAAGAAGAAATAATTCTCTAAATTAGTTAAGGGCAGTATATGAAAGTTTAGATGAAAATGAATGCATTTATCGAAGGTAAGCATAGTGCAGGAAGGAATATGCTGACGTAGTCTATAATATGGAATCTATTATTTCTAATTAAGTTTTATGTGGCGAACTTTCGTGTTCCTTTTGTGTTTGTTTTGAATATTTGATTACTGATTAAATGCTTTCCTCTTCTGTGTTCTTATTACACTTTGTTCACACTGCTATAACGTTTGCTGTGGTGTATGACGTTAAATTTTCACCTCCGTATACCGGTGTCTGTCTATGTGTACCGTCATAATACTACTTGGACCAGACCCGTAACCAGGGGGGATGCCCTAGACATCCCTCCCCCGAAATTCTGATGCAGGGGGGTTGTTGTACCGAAAATAAGTAGGGAAAATTGGTGTTTTTCTAAAATAGTCAAGGCCTTCAGAAAATGCCGCCGCCACCCCCCCCCCCCCCCACTCCCCCCCCCCCTCCGAAAAAATTTCTTGGCTACTGGTCTGACTTGGACATAGATAGAGGGTCAGTAAATCGGGTGGACAATTGGAAAACCAGAACCTCCAGATCAGGTTTACAAAGACGACGAGCAACGAATCAGAACACGAAACTTGATACAAGCTTTCTGTTTTTTTTTTTGACAAATACAGGCAGGATTAGACATATGCCCACTGCAGCACATGCCCAGGGATGACTTGAGGCTCTTCAGTGATGAAATGTTATCCCAGCGAGGGCCATTGGGAACATTCATTTTGCAGTAGCCCTTGAATTCAAAGCTCATGGAGCTTCAACAAGTTATCGATTAGAATAAAGCGAGAACCCCGTAGAAGAGTGCGCCTTTTTAATGAGACCGAGTGGCAGTGCTACTTAGCATGGTTCCTCCCCGCTGCAATGTTGAATATTCCTTTTTGAGGTTCTTTCGTGAGCAAAGAGGGCCATGAACATACCCTACGAACCAAATAACTCAACGAAAACGCATTGAATGTTTGTAATATTTTAGAAATGCTTTTTAGAAGACCTTCTAGGTCATGAAAAGATGTTTTAGAAAATTGATTTTCTGCAAATTTTTTCACCTCGCAGACCAGTGTCTAACCCAAAATGAAGGGAAATTTGACACTAGAGGGAAAGAAAATTGTAGACGGCTATAGATGAGGTAAAATCTGGCCAGCTTTAACAGGAAACGTAACTGTTTTGTCACCGTCAAAATCAAATTCAATGGGGAACTCATCCCGAGTCTTGAATATATAAATACATAGCTACATCATACAAACACTCTAAGACTGATGACATGATGATGGCAGCAGCCCGTGCCTCTCGAAAGGTGCTCGACTGCTCTAGTAGGAACAGAACAATTAAGAGGAATGACACAAAAGTAGGAGGAGTCTTTAGCTTTAGCGAGGTTGGTTAATACTTGATTAAATGCACTGTGACAGAGACGAGGACAGAAAGCACATAAATGCATGTGTGTGGTTCAGAAGCTCATAAGATCACGTTGCCACTGAAATTCCGATGGCATAGCTGCGATGACGGTTCACCGATGCCAGGCGCCTTGACAGTTTTGTCTCCGATAAACAATAACGCATGTTTGCAAGTCTGACCCATAGCAACTTGTCTGCAGCACTCAGACTTCAGCATTTCGCACACGCTTTTGTAATGGCTACATACCAGCTGCAGAAAGCACGCAGGGCTTGAACTTGTAATGGCAGTACTCTGCTTTTGATGCTAAACGGAACAACTCCAATCTGGCATGTCGATGTATCAGTCGGGTTTGTTTGTGTATCTTCTGTATGTCCATTTGCGTTGTATTAAGCTGTGTACGACAATCTGAATGCACAGAGGATATGCTGCGTGTATAGATTTTATCATTTCTTCCATTGTACACGCCACAGAGCACCCTGCACCCTCGTGGCGAAGTGGTCACCTATCTGGGTGGCCTTGTGTCCTCGCTCTACCGGGCCGGTCGGGAGCCCACAGTAGCCGTGGCTCACGTGACTGCCAGGCCGCGTCCTACACAGGCGCAGGGAGAGCAGGTGTGAGTAGGAACAGGGCATCCACGTCTTCAAATTGTCGCGCTTATAGAACACCAACGTAAATTTTGGGCCGTTTAACAGGTAATCTTTAGCTGCGTTTACAGCGTGTAGCTACACGAGTATATGTAAGTTTTTTTTTACTGTAAACATCCGTACGTACTTCAGTGTAGGAGCTCGCCTGGTAATGCACTCGGTATACCTGTCCAGGTGTCAAGGATGGTGCAGGAATGAATGCTGTCGTAGTATAGGTGAAATACGCGCATGTACGACTTACGGAATAGTAAACACGACCACCAGTAAGGAAGTGTTGTATTGCTCAGGTCTGTTCCCGCGCAAAAAAAAAAAAAAATATGTTCATATTCTTCATTACGCGTGATGGGTCGTGCATGGTACAATGACAGCTTGGCTCGACAAATGCGCTTCGCTAATTTTAATCACATTCAAACACAACTCTTCCAGCTGCAACGCTCGTTTACACGCAGCGAAACTGCAAGTCTTAGCATATTTTGCACAAAGGAGCTGTGTTGCCCATACGTTTGAATAGGTCAGCTGGTGTTCTTCCTGCGCATGCTCCATTTGCACTACGAGCGCCGATTTCTTTTTGTCAGTCGTTAGGCCTTCATATTACGTAGATCATCTCACTCAGCGCGCACAGGAGAGAGAGAGAGAGAGAGCGTTGTTTTATAAAAAGCCAAACAAGTCATAAAAAAGCTGGAGCCCACGACAAAATGGCTTGTCTTCGTCAAGGCTGTGTCACTTTGACGAAAACAGGTTTTCATTTATAAATGTTCGCTCCAGTGACATACCCTGCTCAACGACTTTTCATCCATTTATTGTAAGGAAGGTGGATGGGCTGTCGTATACATGCTGTCCTGAGCGTGCGGTGCACGCAGGCGTGTCTGGCTGATTGACCTGACGTGTGTAAGGGAATCGAAGCGCGAGCTCGCACTTCTTAATGGGGCCTGGCAGGTTTTATTTTGTATCACAGTTATTATCTTAAAGGATTAAAAGCGCTGCTTTCATAAAGATTTTGTCAACGCTGATTGAGCATCACAGCCAGGCAACTATCATGAGTTGAGGTCGGAACCAATCAGCCCGAAATATTACACCATACTTCGGCACCACGGAATGGCACAACAGCGCACGATGTGTTCCTCACTGCATGAATACCTCACGCTCCCCGACGCAGTTTCGATGGAAGTACCTCCAAACGAACATCATTTCACACAGTAGAGAGGTCGCAAAGTTCCTTGTGCGTTTCACTAGTCTACTATGACTCACTAGTTTACTCACTAGGCTTCACTAGCCTACGATGACTCGCAGGTGAAAGTCATCTTCTTCTTTTCTTCACAGTCGATTGCATTGATGATGACGTCATATGCTGACGTCATGACAAGAGGATGATTATAGCATCGCCCTTGTTGACGCCGGCAGTCCCTTCTCTCGTTTGATGAGACGTGTAAGGCTTGCGTTGATATATCTGTCCATGTACCCCGGACACTATACGGTGAAATTTCGAGATTACAGTGCGCCGTACGCGCTCCCACAACACCGCATAGACAGGCGAGATCTTCAGCGCAAACTAACAAATATCCCGCCCTACAACATAGCAATGTAAGACATCGCTACCTAGCATCAAATCTTGGGACTGGATAGATCTGTCCCAGAGAGAGTGCACTGGGCGGCTGCTGATCATTTGGCCTTAGACTGACGGTTTCACCCACGCCTAGAGACCGTCGAAGGACCGTGTGGCTTCTCTTTAAAAGTAACGAAGCTCTTTCTCTCTTTTTCGCCTTTTCAGGTGACAACAGTCGAAGAGTCAGAAGACTCGTTCCAATCCTGTGCCAGCCACATAGACGAAGTAGCAAGCTCTGTACATGTGTAGCATCCTGGACCCGTTATTTTACATTGAGATTTGGATTTTTTCTTGAAGTCAGTGCATTTGATTACCGCATACAAGGTGTTACGCCACGAGGCGTCGTGTAAATACAAGAAATCTTGTTCCCTCATGAATTGATGTTGTGGCATATTTCTCTCGTGATTCAGCGAAATTTCAAGAGACTCATTTTACCGACATAACGCCGCAATTAAACGCAATTCTCTTGCCTGATTCATAAAGGGTAGCTTCTCGCGTATAAAAGTTGAATAGCTGCGTCTCTCGACGTACTGTTAGTAATGACTGTACTTTAAATACAGAGATTTCACATGTAGCAATACAAATTGTCTCTGTGCTATCTGGGTATGCGGTTCCGAGAAAAGTTTAATGAAGGGCCAGTGGATGCATTAGCAACCACGTTTTCATTTCTTTCTAAATGTACTGGTTACGACATTGTGTCTTGCTGCTGTGTGTAAGAGACTTGTGCAACCTACTTTGAAGAGCAGCGCACAATCGTGCAGTCACGCAAACTTCAAGTGAAAAAGATTCAATGCCGCAATATGGGTGATGGTTGTAAACGGTGCTTATTGTATTAGTACCAGGAACAGCTATGTTTTCGCGATCTCCAAGAGACACACTTTTTTTTTTGTTAAGGTAGAAAAAATAGATATTTATCTCAACTCAGAAAACACGTAGAACAATAAAAAAAGCTTACGTTTGTCAAAAAAGTATGGCTCAGTTTGGACAAGTGGTGCAAGGCTGGAACCAACAGTGGAGCTGGTGTCCATACTCCTGAGGAAGGAGCTGCCCTCCCAAGCCCGTGCCCCTGCTCTACTTAAACGACATGGGTTTGGCGGGAACACGTCTCGTTACAAATGTTACGTGAGTTCATTGGCGGGAACATGTCACGTGACTTGTGTGACGAGATTTTACTTCAAGTGATTGGTGTAATTCCTGATTGTAACACGAGCTTAAGAAAGGAGTTTCGAATATAAAATGAGCCAAATCGTGCACCTGTTCGAATAATCTGGCTATAGCATTCACCGGCTTCGTTTTATTTTCACTTTTAACATTTTATTGTGCCAGAGCTTGATCAGCATTGCCAAAGCAAGATGGGCTAGTATCATATACAATCATTTTTTAGGGGCGAAGCTCCTCAGGGTGTGGGTCTGTCCCTCCTCTGTAGTCGTCGTAGTAGTAGTAGTAGTAGTAGTAGTAGTAGTAGTAGTAGTAGTAGTAGTAGTAGTAGTAGTAGTAGTAGGTAGGTAGCCACGTGTAGTGGAATGTACCCACTCCACGTGATAAAGATGACGATGACGCAGTATAGTGGAATGTACCCACTACACGTGATAACGATGAAGTATAAGCGCGTTCCAGTATAGTGGAATGTACCCACTACACGTGATAAAGATCACGATGACGCAGTATAGTGGAATGTACCCACTACACGTGATGACGATGACGTATAAGCGCGTTCCAGTATAGTGGATTGTACCCACTACACGTGATAACGATGACGATGACGCTGATGACCATGAAGTATAAGCGCGTTCCAGACCACACATTCTCTTTCTGCCATGGATGAAAACGATCGAGCTTCGCCCACTCATCATCATTCACTTCGTGGATGCGGCGTGATTTTTTACCTCAGAGAACTTTTATATTGTCTGGGAGTTGAACAATATAAATGATGGAGACAGAGTTGTTGGCATTCCGTTCCCCACATTGGCAGCCTTTGGGCATAATTGTGCGGGCATATGTTTGTGTGGAATAACTGTGCGTGATGTCTTGAGGTCATTGTTTTTCTATGAATAAAATTGTTAATGACAGCAGATTGTGTTGTGGACATCTTCCTTGTCCTTGTCCGCTGGTGCTAAATATGTTAAGTAAGAATACCAACACACCTAACATAAGGCAGTAATGTAGTCATGAGGCACGGCTGTGTTCATAGCCACCGTGGTGGCTTGGTGGTAACGGTGCTCACATTGCTGACCCGAAAGAGAATGGTTTGATTCCATCCACGGTGGTTGCATATCGACGGAGGCAGAACACTATAGGCCCGTGTACTGTGCAATGATTGTGCATGGTAATGAACCCCGGGTGGTCAAAATTATCTGGAGCCCTCCACTGCAGTATTTCTCATTGCCTGAGTCGATTGGGAAGGTGACACCCAGAAAATCTACCAACCAACCAGGTATAGCCGTAAGTACCTTGAAATTATCATAGAAATCAATACTTTGAAAGTCAAGTTATAAATGGCAAACTTTCTCGGTTACAAATGAGAGTTAGATTAGCATTAGGTGCTGAATCGGCTGACACCTGGCGACACACGATGCTACTTGTAACTCATATGATTCAACACTGCAAGCTGTAGGCAAGTAGGCAGTGCGCAAAATTGGCTACTCTGCTGAGGTTCTATAGTCTTATTGCAGCCACAGGATTATTTTCCTGATCGTCATTTTGTGCTTCATTTTACGATTTCTGTTTAATCTATAAATCTCACTATGCTAGTTCAGGATATGTCTCTTATTATGCCAGAAGGAAATGTGAAGTATGGGGCATTGTCTACAGCAGTGGGCGCCAACCTTTTGAGGCGGAGAGGCCAGTTGCATATAGCCAATATGGCCGTGAACCGACGGCAAATTGGAAGGGGGGGGGGGGTACGCATTGCAGGCGAAAAGTCCCAAATTCAGACGTTGTACGGTGCGGGCAGAGAATTCTATACAGAAACGGCCCGTGGGAGGAAAGGGAATTGAGCGTGCCTGTCTGCGCAAAGATAGATGTCAGTGCATGAGGGCGATGGTGCCGTGTTTGCCTTGAGGAAAGAGTCCTTATATATAGTGAAGATTCTTGAGCTATCTGAGTGAGTGAGTGAGTGAGTGAGTGAGTGAGTGAGTGAGTGAGTGAGTGAGTGAGTGAGTGAGTGAGTGAGTGAGTGAGTCAGTGATTGAATCAACATTTATTGGGTCCAGCAAAACGCGATAAAACGTGCACCTGGCTAATCCCACGATACCGACAGGTCTAGCCTGCGACACTGTGGGTTCCTGTCGTGTGGTGTCATCATCATTGTCAAGTGCTGGCAGCTGCGATCATCGAAGAAGAAGAGCTCCATCGTCCTGGTCGGTTGAATGCGGTCTCGCTATCGGATTCTTACGCCGCCGTCAGACCATGGCCGAGAACCCGAACCTGAACGCGTGGCGCACCACGCACGTGCTCCTCTACACCTGCGCCATCGGGACGTCGCTGGGAGCGCTGCTGAGCTACCGCAACATGAACTCGAGCCTGGAGTCCACCATGAGAAATTGCATGCTCTACACACAGCCCTGGGTGGAGCTGAACGTCAAGACGGGCAACTGCCGCATCGACCTGGCGCGCACCGAGTGGGGCGGCGACGTGCTATGCAACTTCGTGCTCTTCTCCATGCTCGCCTCGATCGTGTACGGCATCATCTCCGTCTGGTTCTTCATCATGTGCGCGCCCAGCCGGCACCTACCCGAGGACGACAGGTGAGGCAACCGTTTATTACGACAGCGATTATACGGACGCCCTCAACGTGTTCTTGCTGTTGCCGTCATGTTCCGTTTAAACTACAAATGAATAACATCTCCCTGCGTATGGTATTTTCTACCCAAGAGTAAAAGCGTGCGAGTGCTGGCGGCGAACGTGGCTGAAGCAGAGATGAAACCAGTCTGCGCCTCCGCCGCATGAAGGGTGCATGCGATAACATCACTCCGCGTGATGATCGAAGCGCCGCAGCCAATCGCCTCTGCGAAGAAAGAAATAGCCGCGCTCAAGCATGCGACAATGCTCTTTAAAGGCAGGGTCAGCGGTCGTCCGTCCCATGACGTCATTCTGCCGTGCGCGCCCATTGGTGCAAGCTTGTGTGCATCCGCCAATGAGGAGGAAATGCCTCGGACTTCTAAAGATGTATCCGACCACAGTAATTATTCTCTTCGACACATCGGCCAACGATGAGCTCTCATGGCGCGCGTTTCTTATACAAGCCTTTAGGAAGTATTTAGCGCAAAGTGACACAAGGACGAGAAGGCAGGACAAAACACGCCCTTGTGTCACTTTGCGCTAAATACTTGGTAGTGTCTTACCAACAAGGCCGAATTTCTCCCCTTGTGCTCTTATACAAGTATTCTGCAAAACATTGTCTGGGGAGCACATTTTCTTGACGGTAAGCAAACGGTTCGCGATAGAGAACAACGGAAGAAGAAGGTGAAATTATTTTTTTCTTTGTTTTCTGTGGCGAGTGCTCGTTTATAGTTGGAGTAAAAAAAGCACCCCTATTTTATAACCATCTTGTTCCCGCATAGGAGAGCGATTCTTTGCGAATGCATACTGTTGACGGTAAACAAACTCTCTCGAAAGAGAGTATGAAACCGGGAAGCAAAACTGCATTATTTGCTTTTTGTTTCGTGAGGCGAGTGTTTTTACTGCCGGGGCATTTACTGCCGGGACATTTACTGCCGGGACATTCCTGCCAAAACATATGGTTCCTTTGAAACCGTCTACTTCTTGAACGTTCACATCTGCTTGTTGCGCTGAAGCGTCAGTTAATTATTCATTGCACCCGCATAACATCAATGTGAAGAATTACATGCAATCGGCATCGACACTAACGTCCTTGTTTTCACCATCATCATTGTAATGTTCTTTATCCCACTAGACAAGGTGTCTAATGACGTTCGGCTAGGTTGATTTCGGATTACACTTAATAGTGCCTGCTGAATGCCATGGGCTTCCAAATTTTCTAAGATCTTTAAACCAAGTCTTGACCCACTGTGACAACTTACGCCATTTCCCTTCTTCCGGTTAGTTTCATTCCGCTTTTCCGCTATACGTCGATAATCACAACTTTTTTTACGCGAATTGAATGACGTTACTTTAGCATGACGGAGATGAGGAAACGTGTATGACGTACTTACTAAAAGAGTTTCGTTGAATTTCTCGCAGCATTGTGCCCGTGTGGAAGATAGTGCCACCGGCCATGGCTCTGAGCGCCGTGCTCGCGCTAATCACTCTCATCATGGCCTGGCTGGTGACCAACGGCGTGAACACCTTTTTCTACGAGCTCCAGCTTCGCGTCCTGAGGAAGTGAGCCCGGCTAAGATGAGACAGTTTCGATTAAGAACTAAAATGAAGCAGGAGCCAATAACTATTTATGGCTCTCCGGAGGTGACGCTGTTTGAATGACAGCAGTTATTTGCTATAATAGAAATCTAAGTAGAACCACACAATAAGGTTCATGTGTAACTACAGATACGGCTAGAAAAGTTTTAATAGGTATGCCCCGCGGAAAAGCGGCCGGAAAAGATGGCATAGCTGCCGGTTTAATGAAAAATGGAGCGGATTTCATTTTACAGAAATTGGCGACATTCCACACTCAATGTTTTAAGTGGTGGAACCACAATCTTATGACGATGACGCATCAACAAGAGCATATGCCCAAATCTTTAACTATCCAGCCATTTTGTAAAGTGTATTATAATCTCGGTTCCGTTTAGCGTGCGTAACTTTTCGCGCTCTTGTGATGAAATAAACGAGCGAAATGTTTCTTCCCGAGGATTTATCGAAACAGGAACTCACAGCTTTCGTATTAGCGCATTGTGTATGCACACATTTCTCGCCTCTTTAACGAGATGTATTTTGATTTAACTAATTTTATTCCAGTTGCACCACCCACTCTGGCGGGCCCGCAGCCTGGGAGAACGATAGTGTGGCCACACTCTACAACGAGAGACTCACCACACAGGTGCGTCAGGAACGGAACACAGTGATAACCGCAATAATCAGTGTTACGCAATGCACTCTTAGTTGTCTTATCGTCGGACGTGTATTAAAGACAATAGTCTTTCTTGGGATACTTCAACGCAAAAAGTTTGGTCTGGCTGTCTGTCTGTCCGACGTCCCCTGATTCAGCCACTCCGCCAAAGTTTAACCACTTTCTGAACCCCCCAGCCATCTTGAACTGGTGCTCGCGTTCATACTTGTGAACATGTTCGATCAAAAAGCAAATACTACGCATACCTGAGGCGCAAGATTAATATGTAAGTGTCAGGTCGTGTGTTCTTTTATTAGATAATACATAGGTACGCAATCCTAAAGACCCTAGTGTTTTTTAGGCTGCGCTGAAAATGCGACTCTGTGCACGAACTGCGATGCTTTGCACGAATAAAAAAGCCCTGTGCCGACGATAAGGTGCTGCCGCTGGCAGTGGCCCTTGGTAACGGTGTAATGCCCTTGGTTCCGCACAAGCTCATGTTTTTCAATGGCGTCCAGATCTCGCGCAGCGCCTCCTCTATTCTATCAATGCCAGCCAGATGCTGCCAATTCAACGTAGAGTAGGCGCTGTGTGAGGCAAGGCAAAACATGGTAGTACGGCCGGCACAAGACTATCGTCTTTCGACGACATTTGCAGCGAAGCACGCGAATACGCGGCCAATGTTTTTATACAAATTTTTGTATCTGGAAATATCCCGCTCATTGGATCAGTTCTGGGCACTCAATTATGTTAACCGTTTTCTTCATACTGATCAGAAGGACATTAAGTTGACTGCTCAGTCATTCATGCATTCAGTGGTGAATTCTGCCAAGCATGCTGAGAGTATGAAACACCTGCGAAGCCTCGGCAATGTAATCTGCAATTCAAAGCCTCTGTATGTAAATATATATTACGACCACTTAAAGAAGCGCCACGCTCTAGAAAAGCAGAATGGCGCATATCTTCTGGAAACTCTACCTAGGAAAACATTTTTGTACAGTTGCCCAAATCTTTAACTATCGTACATGAGCGGAAGCTTTTCTTCGTCACATGACTGAATTCGCCATATCACTGAATTAAGTTCGAAAAAGCGTGATGACAAGTGCATTCCTACAAAGCACATGCCCACAAAACGATTAAATGCAACTTCGCTGCATCGTATGGCGCTGATAGAGAGAAAAGTCGCCGCTGAGTACGACATTTATAGATTTGGGCGGCTATACAAGACTACATAAACACTTGCAATATGATTTTACGCGAGGGAACTACGCCCTATCTGCTCGTCCATTGCGCAGTTTTGCAACCATGAATAAGTTAGAAATCCAATGCAAGCTTGCGCGTTTTCTTATACTCATTTTCTCTCTCCATAACAGATCTTCGTGTGGTTGATCGTGCTTTGTTGGGTGATGGCGACCCTGTCCCTTGTTGGCCGCTGCTTGACGGCTGCCGACTTCAACAATAGCGGAGAGGTCAGAAACGGAGGCTTTATGTCGAATAGTGAATAGTTCATTAATAATGGTGCTGAGCGTGAACACAAGACGGTAGACAAACGACACAAGGACGTCTATCACGTTATGTTAGCGCTTAGTACTATCAGGAATGATTCGCTCCAACGAGCCCAAATCGCAACTCTAGTGAATACTAAATCTTCCTTTTCATAATAAGCCGACGACTCATGAGAAAGAGTGATGTTGGAGCGAAATAGTCAAGATGTCGTTAACGTTATGAAGAGGTACACGAAGCACAGCAAAAGTAAGATATAAGTTCTAGAAACTACTTTACGCGGGGGTAATGCCCGACTCGAAAACTTGACAAATATGCACAGGGACACGTTAACGACCGAGCAGCGAGCGGTGCAGCAAAAAAAAGTCACAGTTTCACCACTAGGGCGAAGCAATGAATGCGATAGCAAGAAATTAGTTTGTCACACGAAGAACGACAAGCAGCTCGATACTTGCCACGCGCCGCCGCAGCACAAAGTAGGACGCTAAAAAAAGGACGCATAGGTATACACAGGACAAGCGTGAACTAACAACTCTCGCAGTTGTTACGTGTTTGCATTTGAGCAACGCGCTGCGAGTGTCCACAATGCAGAAGCCGACGCTGTTGTTGTTGTTGCCTCTGACATGGCTCATACCCACTCAGAGGGATTGACCAAGGATTGATTATATGATTATATGACTTTTCGATGCTGTTTGATACTTCTTTTTCTTTTAAACTGCGGCACGTGGAATGGACCGTCTGCGTCTCCTGCCACGCAGTGGCGTCTGACGCCAAGTGTGCCCGGTGTTCTTTTTTTCCCTTCTAAATCATAAGTGCTACAAAAGGGAGCCACTTTTTCGTGCGCATCTCAAGGGCAGTTTTCAATTTGAAAGAAACCGTAAAAGCGTTGCGTGATAGAAAACACGCTCAAGCTGTTCCGAGATCTGCGCATCGCGAGCGGCAAATGGTGCATATGAACAGCTCGCCGTTATATCGCTGGCACGAGCATGGCGTGTGGCTGTGTTGGCTAGCGAAGCAGGCTGCGGAGCGAGGGGTCGCTGGTTCGAATCCCCGGTCAGGTGGTTTGGAATTTTTTTCCTTCTGATTTATTTTTCTTTATGCCTTTTTTATATATACACATAGATATACATATCCGGGACATGACGGCGTCGACAGACGGCGACGGCGAAAATCAGCCGAGAGTGTCCATATAATTGCTATCGCAATAATAAGCGTAGTATAATAATGAATGGCACAAGAACAACTCTGTCGGTTAGTAAAGGAGAATATCAGATAATTCAGGTGAGAACGAGAGCATAATATCTTGGGTAAGCGCTGTGCAGTAAGACATAAGTTTACGTGATATATAATATGACATCAATTACTTGCAAATTAGTTTTCTTGTATCTCAGAACTTCTCGTGCTCCTTTCGTTATTAGCGAAATATTTGATTCTTGAAGATCTGGTTTGATTCTTTGTTTTCCTATTGCAATATATGCAAACATCTATGATGTTTGCTATGAAGTTTTGATTTCATTTTAGCACACCAATGCCCGCTAATGTACGAGTATACCGTCATTATACCACTTGGAGGCTCAGTGACATAGAATAGGAGACAGTTAACCGGGTGCACATGTTACAAACCTAAATTCGAAGGCTAGGTTTACTAAGACTACGATGAATAAATCGGTACAGAAATATTTGCACGAGCTTTGTCTTATGGGAAAAATACATAGATGATTGAACGTATGCATGCTGAAGCACATGTCGAGGAATGATTCATGACCCTTCAGTGGAGTGTTAGGATGCCATCCCAGCCAGAGTCGTTGGGAACGTTCATTTTCTAAAAGTCGTTCAGTTCAAAATTTATGGAGCCTCAAATATTAACGACAAAAATAAACATGAACGCCATCTGTAGCAGAAAAACATCAAGGAAAAAAATGGTACCGATGTTTTTCTACGTATTAATAACTTAAAATTATACAGTAGCTTTATTGAAGAGAAAATATGAATGCATAGGGAAGCGATACAATACATTGCCATAAACGTAGTCAAACTGGCTATCTTTAACGGGCTACTTGACTATATGTAAACAATAGGGAGCTCAACACTAGCCTTGAACATATAAATTCGTATCTAGACTAGACAAACACTCAGACTGCTGACATGATGTTGGCAGCAGCCTGTGCCGCTCAAATGGGGCTAGAGTGGTCTATTGTGAAAACGGAGAACAAAGAGGAATGACTCAAAAGTTGAAATAACACTTTGGATTTAGCGAGTAGCTTAATACGATTGAATTCACTGTGACTGAGACGGTGATAGAAAGTACGCAAAGGCATAAGTGCGCTGTTTGCTTGGCTTACACGGATGCGTTGCCAAATAAATTCCGGTATCATAGCTGCGCTGCCTCTTCGCTGATTCCAAACGGCTTGATAGTTCATATAGCTTTCTTCCTGTTAAAAACTA
The DNA here is from genome assembly GCA_030522465.1 of Rhipicephalus appendiculatus. NCBI lineage: Eukaryota > Metazoa > Arthropoda > Arachnida > Ixodida > Ixodidae > Rhipicephalus > Rhipicephalus appendiculatus. The sequence goes on from JALIZH010025368.1 coordinate 18,554, forward strand.
GTGCCCGTTCGCGAGCCCGAAACATACTAGCTTGTTTCCAGCACTCCGACTTCACCTTCCGCCTCAGGATTTCGCACACTCTTTTCTAATGGCTACATTACAGCCTAAGGAGACCATGCAGGGCTCGCACTTTTAATGACAGCACTGTGCTTTTGATGCTAGAAGCGACAACTCCCAACTGGCATGTCGATGTATCAAACGCGTTTGTTCGTGTTTTTTCATGTCCAGTTGCATTGCATTCAGCTGAGTACGGCAATCTGACTGTGCAGAGGCACTGATTCCTATATAAGTTTCACCCTTTTCTTTCCACTGTGCGCGCCACAGAGCACCCTGCACCGTGGTGGCGAAGTAGTCACCTACCTCGGCGGCCTTGTGTCTTCGCTCTACCGGGCCGAACGGGACCGCGCAGTCGCCGCTGCTCAGGGGACCTCCAGGACGCGTCCTAGGCATGTGCATCAAGGGCGGTTGTAAGTAAAAACAGCACATCTACTTTAGTTTTGCCGTGCTTACAGATCACCAACGTAAAATTTCGGTTTATTTTTAATAGGTCAACTTTATCTGTGTTTACAGCACATATCTGCACGCGGATATCTAAGTTTAAAACTGTAAAGATAGTTAGGAACTTACGGAGAAGAGATGGATATCTGTATGTACTTCAATGCACGTACTCGTCTGTAATACACTCAAACAGCTGGTTCAGGTGGCAGGGGTTGTGGACGAATTGACGGACTCTACTACACGCGAAGTAACCTTGTGTACGAATTACAGAACTGGAAACACAATCGTGAGCAACACAATTGAATAAATTTTTGAAGAGATCTTCCCAAATGAAGATATTAGTGCGCGAGATAGCAGGGTACAAGAGCTCCATGGCTCGAAAAATTCGCTTCTCAAATTGTATTCATGTTTCAGAAAAACATTTTGAACTAGAAAGCTCGACTACACAGCACAGTAATTGCAAGTGTTTGTATACATTGCTCAAATTAGCTGCCCTGCCTCAGCTGTAAGAATAGGTCGGGTACTGTCCTTCCTAAGTATACTCCAGTTACTAAACGAGCACCACTTCGTTTGTTAGTCGCTAGGCCTTCACTTTAGGCAGGCCATCGACCACGCTGCCTGTAGGATAGGGAGAGGGAGAGAGCACTGTATTGTAGAAAGCCGAACAAGACAGACATTCAGGTGTACATGGAGGCTTGAAGTGACGAAAAACCGCTGTACAGGTAATATCGCTGGCACCAACGTTTCTCACAAGAGGACTTGTCTTGGTCAATTGCCTCCTTCTTGTAGACGAGTTGTTAAACGATCTGTCATCAATGTGCTGAAGCGAAAGCAGATAAGCTGTCTTGTAAAAGCCGTCCTGAGAGTGCGGTGCTCGCAGATGTTTCTTGCTTATTGACTTCACGTTTATACGGGAATAGAAGCAGGACCTCGCACTTCTCCGTGAGAGCTAGCAAGTTTTCTTATCGGAATAAGTATCTAGAACAATAAAAGCGCTGCCTTCGTGACGGTTTTGTGGGCTCTTACTGAGCCTCACAGCGAGACAACTGACACGAGTAGAGGTCGGAACCGGCCAACCCAAAATAATTTCACTCCGTACTTCCAACACCACGAAGTCGTATTGCCGCGCAGGATATCTCCCCCCGCTACATGACCCTAACACGCACGCCCAAGCAGTTACAATTAAGTTACTTCCAAATCACACACCACAATATACATTTCTATGCACCCCACACAATACCCGCAACAATTGCGAGATTATAATGCACCGTGCAAGCTCACGCCACGTCACATGGGCGTGTCATTTCTTTCGCTCCTACCAAAGAATACCGGTGCACTGTTTCATAGCAGTGGAAAGCACCGCTGTTTAGCGATTCGTTCCACTGCTTCGAAAATCATGGGACCGGCTAGATCTGCGCAGGAGAGCGTGCCCAACAGCCGTTGCTACATTGGGCCCTGGACTGAGGGGATCCACCCACGGCCAGTGACCGTGGAAACACTAGAGGGAACTCTGGCACTAGTGTCTATGGGAGCTGCAATGCATGGAGCTTCAGCCAGCATGGGAATGTACATGGATTTGTCTAAGCTTCGTTCTTGCAGCTTCGCTTGGCTCCGTGTGGCCCGCATCCGCTTTGTCGAAAGGCTAAGTTGAGCAAATGTTCAGCTGTCCCTCTTCATTACCTTGACCTCTTTAGTCTCACCAATAGGGGATATTCATAATGCTTAGTGCTCTGGCAGCACTGGGCACGTTCGCCAGGTTTCGTTGGGCACCGTCGCGGAATCGTCTGCTAGCGTCTTCGTAAGGATAGGCCACGGAGAGGCTGAGCCGCTCTCGTTGGCGGAGCTTTCGGACCGAAAAAAGCCGGCAGATGCCACGCACTGTGGGAGTCGATGCAATGCGAAGCAGCCAGGAAGGAGCAAATCATGCTTTACATAATTTTCATGTCATGTTTTACATGTTAGGACCTGTCATTTATGTTCGCATACAGTCACTTCGCGCAATATTAATTTTGGTGTATATCAAGCTAGTGAACTGAACGCAAGCGAACCATGAGCGTGGCATGTAAATGGCGTTGTAGATGACATGCGTGCCAGGATTTTCATGCTACCACCTGCCACTTATGTTTGTCATACAGTCAAGCCGCTCAATACCAAATTTGGTGTATAGCAAGCTAACGAAACGCCTGCGAGCGCGCCATGAGCGTGGCATGCAAGTCATGTCGCACATGACATGTCATAATTTCCAGATTACCACTTGTCATTTATGTTCTTCATACAGTAACGTCACTCAATACCAAATTTGGTGTATATCAAGCAAACGAAACGGCCGCGAGCACGTCATGAGCGTGGCATGCAAGTCTTGTTGCACATGACATGTCATGATATCTATATGATCACTTGTCATTTATGTTCGTCATACAGTAACGTCACTCAATACCAAATTTGGTGTATATCAAGCTAACGCAACGGCCGCGAGCGCGCCATGAGCGTGGCATGCAAGTCATGTCGCACATGACAAGTCATGATTTCCTTATTACCACTAGTCGTTTATGTTGGTCATACAGTCACGCCACTCAATCCCAAATATGGTGTATATCAAGCTAATGAAATGGCCGCGAGCGCGCCATGAGCGTGGCATGTAAATCATGTTGTACATGACATGCACGTCATTATTTGCATATTACCACCTGTCATATATGTTGGTCATGCAGAAATGTCTCATCGTACCAATTTTTTTGATATATTAAGTTAAGAAAACGCGCTCAGGAGCACTACGGCCATGGCGTGTAAATCATACTTTTTATGACAATTATTGACGATATTCATGATATGACCAGTCATTTATGTTCGTCATACAGTCATGTTATGCCATACCAAATTTGGTATAAATACAATTAACGATGCGGCCAGGAGACCACAAAGTCATAGGCGATTAGATCGATCGATCGATAGATAGATAGATAGATAGATAGATAGATAGATAGATAGATAGATAGATAGATAGATAGATAGATAGATAGATAGATAGATAGATAGATACGCTCTAAGTCGCCGAAATTCGCTAAAGAATGCTTCGCATTTAAAAATACACTTTTTCTTTCGTCATCCAGATCCGAAGGGTCAGCGAACCTCACTCTACTGGGCAAAATCGACGAGAACGCAATATCGGAGCTCTGCGCGCTTCAAAACTCATCCGGACGGCAGCTGCACAAGGCCCATGGCAGTTCTGTAGTGGCGTGTGCTTCCGATCGGAGGTAGGCGTTCAAGAAAAGTGTTCATTGCAGAGGAGATGCAGCTCTTAAACTTCTCAGATGACCTTGCCCAGCAATACATCTCCATTGTATTTCCCACCTGCGATTACAATAACACGCTTCAGATATCGAAATCACGTTCTTTCTGCACGACCTGTGCGACGCTGTGCTGGATTCCTCGACTCATTGCTTTAGCCACAGGTATCTCTACACCCTTCGCAATAGCGTGTGTCGTAGTTTTTCGGTATCGACAAGGCATGGACATGTGCATGAGCGGTGCGCCGCAAACCAAACAAATATAGTGATCGCGCGTATCGACAAAGGTGGGGCGAAATGCGACAAAAGTGTGAAAATAGTGAATATTTATTTTTATTTCACTCGTTACCATTAAACATCAATGCAGAAGCTTTCCTTTTTGTACAAGGTATGTGCTACATAAATATGACCATGTTTCCACCGTTCAAAAGTTTCTTTTAAAATTAAATAAGAAATGCTCCAAATGTCTCATTTTGCCCCAACCTGCGGGGCAAAACGAGACGCTGCGTGGGGCAAAACGAGACAGTGTGAAAAAAATTCATCCCTTCAGTTTTTGCAGTAGAAAGACTTGAAATTCACTCTGCGGGCCCTTACGCAGTCTTAATGAGCCCAATCCTTGCACTCCACGCATTGAATCCAGACAGAACCCGGTGCTGTGTTGCTCCGAAACTCTTTGCAGATGAAACACCGCCAGTCTTTCTTTATGCTAACGTTGTCTTTTAGATGTGAAGCATCTTATGGCGAAGCTTAATCCGGTGGTGGTGGTGGTGGTGGGGGGCGTGCCGGCGTGACCACCCTTACTGCGCATGCGCAAACCTTTAAAAAAAATAAAAAATAAAAGAACCCTCCTCTCCCCTTCTCTCTCCTCTAGGCATCCCTCCCCGCGGCAACCACACCCTCACTGCGCATGCGCCTCCCCTCCTCTCTCCCCTCCTACGCTCCCCCCTCTCTCCTCTAGGCATCCCTCCCCGCGCTCCCACTGCGCATGCGCGTCCCCCCCTCTCTCTCCTCTAATACGCTCCCCCCCTCTCTCCTCTAGGCATCCCCTGCCCACAGCGTCCACACCGCCACTGCGCATGCGCGTCCCCCCCTCTCTCTCCTCTCCTACGCTACCCCCCCTCTCTCGCCTCGCGACGCCGACGCAGGCAGCGTCTGCTAGCGAGTTTCTTGGTTGAAAAAACCGACTGCTCGCGCTGCACAACCGTTCATTGTCCATCCCGTATATATGGCAATGGATCTTGACCTCCAAGGTAATGCCGGTGGGAGATTTCTCCTGTGCGTTGTTGAACAATAAAAATTCGCAGCGTGCGCGTTAACTAAAAGCCGACTGCGGGTCTCTGTGTCCAGTCGGAGTCTTCTGTCTCTCATTGCCCATTAGCAGCGATTGGCATGTTCCAGTAGGAAACACCGCTCCATCACTGCGTGCTTTGCGCCTCCTCAGTTTTCTCTCCTGCGCAACGCTGCGATAGCGCCAGCGTCAACGCCACCGCCAGTGTAAGCGTTAGCGCCCGCTGCTTCACATCTACACATGGTTCCCTTTAGCGGGAGATGGTGTAATTTTTGTTGAACGCTTGCACTTCATTGGATTATTCAACGATTGGCGGCTAGATATGTTCTGACGTATCTTCTTCGCTTCTTTTTGCCGTTTTGATGCAGAACTGCTCAGGCGTTTCGTGGCTTTTAACTTCGTCAGCCGGGCTTTGTGAGGCAATGAATTTAAGACTGCGCTAGATTCGGATTTTCTAGCGCTTTTTTTTATTTCGGTATTGGAGCAATGTCATTAAAACTCGATCCCAAGGCGTGTTTGTGAACGACTTGACTTGGAGATTCTGCCAACTTTTTCATGCGCCTCTTGAGAGCATCCTTGGGAACGCAGAACAACCTCGATCCAGCGCGAACAGAAGGAACCATGTCCTGAGCAGCAATCAGTGCTTTTTCATGTCGTTTTCGTCCCAGGAAGCTCTATATGAGATTCTTCTGTACGTCCAAACCCTCCCAAAGATATAAATATAATATATAATGAGTGTAAGTAAATGGTTCAATTAATAAGACACTCTCTAAGGCAATTCGATGCCTTTTTGTCGCGTTTTGCCCCTCTCACATGCCCGAATTAAAAAAAAAATATTCCTGCTTTATTCCCGGGCACCAAATGAACCAATCGTTTCGTGGCATGTAGCTAGTAGTCTAAATTAACAAAATAAATGCTTACGTTGTAGCACTGATGCAGGAGTAGCTTCATGCACGGATCCGAAAATTTGACCGAGCAGAATTTCGCCCCTTTTTGGACGGGTCGCGAACACACTGACACCAGCCGCGTAATTTTTCCTGCGCGAACGCTGTGCGATCATCAACTTTTGCAGATAAAAAGATGGACAACTAAGTGCAGCTACCCCTGAAATAGAGAAACAAAGAAAAGTACTTGTTGTATTCTCTATAGGGCTCGGCAAAGTCAAAATGTCGCGTTTTGGCCCGTGTCTCATTTTGCCCCGGAGAAATTGTCCCGAGTTACGCTGTTTTAATGCACACTGGTTGTTTATAATGCCTTGCGCTCGTAATCTATCGCGCGGATTGAGTGTTGTCGTTCTGTTTTTTTTTGAACGCTATACGTGTGCGTTCATTCACTTATCTTTCTAAAATATGATGCTGTTGCTTTCGCATGCTACGGAGGCGTGCATTTTCGCGCGCCGCACGCTATTGCAAACAGCATACAAACATAGAAGTGTCCACGATCAGCGGAAAGATGAGTATGACGATCTACCGAATGAATAGCTGCATCTATAGTACGGCCAGAGAACATCTACGGCTTTAACCCTTTCAGTCCCAGTGATTCCAATTGGAATCATAAATTATGTAGGTCAGTCAGCAAGCATCTGGTAAAGATAAAGCGTTGTTCTTCCTCAAGAGCCCGTATTTAGCATCTGCCCTACATGTGGTGTCAACATGGTACACACAATACAGCGAGGTCACGTCTGAACGAAGAAATTACAGAAGCGGTCGTGCTGTTCGCGCATTTCGCTGAGGCAGCGTCTTCTTTCACCGTGCAGAGATAGGGCATTTATTTTAGTTCTGCGCCAGAAATTTGAATTTCGGCTATTGGACATTATGCTATCCTATCTAGATAACATTTTAAGTAATAAATGAACTAAAAATTATGGAATTATTATTAAATAAGAATTATTTATTAAATTAATTGGCACAATAATTACTCTTCACTGAAAAGTGTGAACAAAGAGTTTTTCAGTTTTTTTGGACTACCACGATCATGTGCATCTCCAAATGTGAAAACTAGTTGCTTACATTGAAAATAGTTAATTCGGGACTGAAAGGGTTAACTGAGCGCTCCGTGTTCGCAGCGCATGCTGACCGAAGGAAGCACAAAAAAAAAAAAAAGCAGAGGATGTAAGGCGAAGGGCAAAAGACGTGCGAGGCGTGGGGACTATGTAGCTACTTCGGCGCACAGAAGGTGGGCGCACACTGCCTTGCGAAGCGGTGGCTATGGAATTTCGCGATCGGGTCTCGTGTGGCGGCACCGATCTACAGCGGACGCGTGCATCAGCGTCTGTGGCACTGCTTGTACAGTCGGAATCACACTTGTCTAGAGCGCCCAGCCGGTCGCTGCAGCTGCTGTTTTATGAATAAATATTCGAAGACCGACGCCGTAATGATACCATACATGGTCCTACCGCATGCTAGGCCTTTGTGCAATAATTCTAGCATGAACGGAAGCGTGTAGCTAACGGGAGGTAGAAGCTGCGGCCAACAACAGCGTCGACAGCCACGCGCTCCGCTGCTCTAGACAAGTGTGATTCTATCCGTACACGTGTAAATAAGTAAGTCATTGCTTTCGTCGATCTGCAACACCGACAAGCTATGTTGATCAACCATGCTCTCACGCGCGGGTGCGATGTCGGCCGTGTGTTGTAAAATGCATATATCGTAATATATTCTGTAAGTGTAGCTATGTTGCAGTCGGGCAATTAAACTGCACGGAGAAATAAGAACTGAGGTTGTAAAGCGCTTTTGCGCGTGCCGATCACTTCCGAAGGTGCCGATCTTGTTGACGAAACAAGTGCCCGTCGGTATGTTCCTTCTTCGTTTATGTAACCGATAAATTCGATTAAAATTAGACCTCCCTTGTTCCCGGCATTGTCAGGGCTCCCTTGTTGCCAGAACAGCGCACGAATCATTCGGAAGTCATCGCAGAACGAAGATAAACAACCAGCAACTTGCACCGTAAAGGCGGCGATATGCGAATGGTTTCGTTTTCGTGCCCAACAGGACATTGCGGATCGAGCTTACGGGATCATCGACAGATGGCGCTGTACATTTTGTACACATGAAACAAGGAAGTTCCCCCCCCCCCCCCCTTTTTTTTTAGAGCCTGGTGGCAGACATGTCACCGCCCCGTTATAAAGGGGACGCTCATAGCATCCATCCATCCATCCAGGGAGAAGGCGCGTATTGCAATTAGTTACATTAACATGCAGGGTGGCAGAAAAAAGGCAAAATGGTTAGAGATTGAAGGACAGTTAAACAAGGAACAGATAGGTGTTTATGCGGTTACATAAACACACCTTAGAGACTTGGAAGAGTCACCACGTATTGACAATTACATTTGAGAAGGATGCAACAGGATCATATCAGAAAGGAAATGTGGGGGGTGTTGGAAGGCTAATTCATAACATAGCAAAATGGGATAGAGTGAAGCAAACGTGTTCAGAGCACCTGTGGGTTTCGGGCACAGCAGGGGGGAAAGAAAACGTGGCTAGGTGTAGTTTACTTGTGGAGGGGGAATAACTGCAGAGAAAAGAATCTGGAGATAGTGAAATGCCTAAGCACCGGTATTAAAGAATTTGGTCATGGTGCCGGAATAATCCTGCTAGGGGACATGAATGCTCACATTTATGACCTTGACGGATATTAAGACACCAATGGCAAGTTATTGCTAGATCTCTGCGAGAAACATAGCCTTGAGATAGTTAACGCGGGACCTAAGTGTGAGGGGCAGATCATGTGGGAAGTCGGAAACAGGCAATCGAGCATTGATTATTGACTCATGACAGAAGGAATCTATATGACAAACTTAGAGAGATGAGAATAGACGAGGAAGGCATTAACAGCTTGGGTAGTGATCATAAACGCATAACATTACAAATGGGATATAAAACTGAAAATAAGAACGTAGGATCAAAGTTTGGCAACTCGTATTTAAATGACAAACAAATAACAAATATAGCTGCAAGAGCCAAGGAAGAAGTAGGCAGACTACCAGGCAAAGACTGGAAGTATAGTGAGCTGCTACATGTAATGACGAAAGAAATAGAAAAAGAGAAGAAAACTATTTGTAGGAAAGGAAAGAGAAAGCCAACAAGTTGGTGGAACAAAGAAATCCGGGATGCGATCGAGAAGTGACGTGAGGCATCACGGGAGCACAGACAGGCAAAAAAGGAGGAGTGGCCACAGGACGAAGTCAACCAAATATGGAAAATATATTTAGAGCAAAAATTCATTGTGCTGAAATTAGTCGAGGCAAAAATTAAAGGTGAAAGTGAACGCTGGATGACAGAGATTCGCGAAAAGAAGGAGGCCGCGCCTAGAAAATTTGGAGCCACCTAAAAGCGCTAGGTAGGAAGTCTGTCACAATGCAACAACATATGGTAGATGAAGGAGGAAATCAATTGGAAGGGTACGAAGCGCTAGGTTACATCAGAAAGGTAACAGCCGATTCGTTTAAAAAGGTCGTCCAGGAGATTCCCCCGGTGAGTAAAAGTATGCAAAAGAGTGCAACCAAGGAAGATGTAGTAGTTCAGAATTTCAATTGGAAGAAGGCCGAAGAAAAAATTCCTAAGCGCACTACTCCGAGCTTAGATGGCGTTCCCATCAGCCTCATTAACAAACTAGGACTTAGCACTAAAGAAGCACTGCTGAAAGCCGTAGAAAAGGGCTTACAGGAGAGAGAAATACCAGAGAGTTGGCGAAAAAGTAGAATGAACTTAATCTATAAAGGCAGAGGAGAAAAGGATGACATTCGCTCGCATAGACCGCTAACCATTACATCGGTGCTATACAGGTTGGCGATGCAGGCAGTAAAATTAAAAATAGAAACATGGGTAGAGCAAAATGATATTTTGGGAGAACTTCAGAATGGATTCCGAAACGACAGGCGGTTAGACGATAACCTGTTTGTTCTTACTCAGTGTATAGAAACACCTGAAATAGAAAACAGGCCCTTATACGTAGCTTATCTAGACATCACTGGGGCGTATGACAACGTTAATCAGGAAATTTGGTGGGATATATTGAAGGAAGTGGGCATAGGTGACGACTGTATACAGCCTTTGAGGGAGATATACCAAGAAAATAGCTTGTGTAGAATGGGAAGGAGTAAGTAGCAAGGACAGCGTTGAAATTAGCAAGGGGCTGAGGCAGGGATGTCCTTTGTCCCCGCTGTTATTCATGCTGTACATGGTGAGGGTGGAAAAAGCGCTAGAAGGTAACAAGATTGGATTTAATCAGTCACACAAACAGGCCGGCGCGATGGTTGAGCGGAAGCTTCCAGGTCTATTTTATGCTGACGATATTGTCTTATTTGCGGACAGTCAAGATGATATACAGCGGCTGGCAGATATATGCGGAAGGGAAGGCGAGGCTCTAGGGCTAGGATTTAGTGCAACAAAATGTGGATTGATGGTATTCAATGATCACGAAGACCATGCGGTCTTAATACAGGGCCAAGAAATACCGGAGGGAAAGCGAGTGCAAGCACCTCGGAGTATGGGTAAATGAGGGGGATAGATGTATGGAGGTACAAGAGAAAGCATCGGATAACAAAGGGAAAGAGGAATGCTGCAATTATGAAGCACAGAGCGTTATGGGGATACAATAGGTACGAGGTGCTTCGAGGGCTGTGGAAGGGTGTGATGGTTCCGGGGCTTACATTTGGGAACTCAGTGGTGTGCATGAAGTCATAGGTGCAATCAGGAATGGATGTAAATCAAAGGACTGTGGGACGCCTCGCGTTGGGCGCTCACGGGAAGACGACAAATGAGGCTGTAGAGGGTGATATGGGATGGACAGGCTTTGAAGTGAGGGAAGCTCAGAGCGAAATGAGATTTGAAGAGAGGCTGAGGAAAATGAAGGAGAGTAGATGGGCAGGGAAGGTTTTGAGGTATTTGTATAGAAAAAAACATTGACACGCAGTGGAGAAAAAGAACTTGGAGGCTCACCGGTAAATATACCGCTGGCAGCGTGGGCGATATGGCAGCAAGGAGCATTAAGCTAAAAGTCGGAGAGGCGGAGAGGACTTATTGGATGACAGCGATGGAAAAGAAGCCGGCTCTAGTAACTACCGAAAGGGAAAAAATTGGCCGCGTATCTGCGTGCTTCGCTGCAAATGTCGTCGAAAGACGATAGTCTTCTGCCGGCCGTACTACAATGTTTTGCCTTGCCTCAGACAGCGCTTTCTCTATGTTGAATCAGCCGCATCTGGCTGGCCTTGATAAAATAGAGGAGGCGCTGCGTGAGACATGGACGCCATGTGGCAGTGCTGTCGAGAAACATAACATATCGTCGGCTGAGGGCTTTTTCGTGCATAGCGTCGCAGTTCGTGTATAGCGTCGCTTTTTGAGCGCAGCCTAAGAAACTCTGGGGTCTTCAGAATTACGTATCTATGTATTTTCTTATAAAGGAACATACCAGCTACTACTTATGTATTGAAGTTGCGCCTCAGACATGCGTAACATTTGCTTTTTGATCGACAATGTTCACAAGTATGAACAAAAATACTTGTGCAAGATGGCTGGGCGCTGAGAAAGTGGTTAAACTTTGGCCGCGTAGCTGCATCGGGTCACAGACAGATAGACAGACGGACAGACAGACAGACAGACCAAAATATCTGCGAAGAAGTATCCCAAGAATGACTATCGTTTTTAAAAAAAAACGAAATAAGGAGGGAAAGGTTTTATGAAAATTCAAGGGGAAGCGCTTTACTGTTTGAAGCAAGGTCGGGTTGCCTTAGAACGCGTAGCTTATAAAGCGAGATTCTGTAACGAAGAAGAACAATGTACATGCTGTCGGGGAACTAAGGGAAACGATGGAACATGTACTGATTGAACGTAGCGATATCCACCCAGATATACGTGTGGGCACGAGTCTACATGAAGCCTTGGGTTTTAAGGACAACAATGGAAAGCTGAACACGTCCGCGATAGAAATAAGTAAGAGACGGTTAGAGTATTGGTGGCAGAAAAGTAGAGACAAAGGAGAAAAATAAATAATGGGGAAAAATAAGGTCATTCTGCCTTAAGAGGCTGAGAGATGGACCGTGAATTTATACTCTTCTTTGGTATAATAACATAGATTTACTCAATGTAGATAAGACATTAGGCCAACACAAAAAGAAAGTTTTCTTTCCCTTTTCTTTTTTTTTTCGAGCCTGGTGGCAGACATGTCACCGCCCCGTTATAAAGGGACGCTCATAGCATCCATCCATCCATCCACTATTTAAATAGGCTCAGGAAGTTTACAACGATACACTATGTTATCCGAATCATAAGCCTAAACGCAACAATAAACGAAGTCACAAGTGCGTTCGAAGCCGCAAGCATGAAGAACAGGCAAATCTGCGTACTACTCGTCATTCCCATGGTGGCGGAACGTTCGCAGCGCAAACTGTATGGGTGAAAGACCCTGCGGCTTTCCTTTATTGTAATAAACCTGTCTCTGTCTTTCTCGACTTTCCAGGTCACAAAAGCCGAAGAAGCCGAAGGCTCGTTCCAATCCTCTGCCAGCACATGTAAACGAGGCTTCAAGCGCTGTGCATAATTAGTATCGTGGACGCATTTTATTACTACGGGACTCATGCTTTCTTCTACAAAGTTGATGTATTTGATTAGCGCAGTGTCGTTGTTTGGCCACGAGGCGTTACTGTGAATACAAGAAAGCCTGTTGCCTAAGCGAATTCACATTGTTGCGTATTTTAGGAGCGATGCTCCTAAGGGTGTCGGTCTTCTTCTCCTCTGTGGTTGTCGTAGTAGTAGTAGGTAGGTAGATAGCCACGCATAGTGGAATGTACCCACTCCACGTGATAAAGATGACGATGACGCAGTATAGTGGAATGTACCCATTACACGTGATAACGATGAAGTATAAGCGCGTTCCAGTATAGTGGAATGTACCCACTACACGTGATAACGATGACGATGACATCATTCACTTCGTGGATATGGCGTGATTTTAGGGGCGAAGCTCCTTAGGGTGTGGGTCTGTCCCTCCTCTGTAGTAGCAGTAGTAGTAGGTAGGTAGGTAGGTAGCCACGTGTAGTGGAATATACCCACTCCACGTGATAACGATGAAGTATAAGCGCGTTCCAGTATAGTGGAATGTACCCACTACACGTGATAAAGATGACGATGATGCAGAATAGTGGAATGTACCCACTACACGTGATAACGATGAAGTATCGCGTTCCAGTATAGTGGAATGTACCCACTACACGTGATAACGATGACGATGACGCTGATGACCATGAAGTATAAGCGCGTTCCAGAACACACATTCTCTTTCTGCCATGGATGAAAACGATCGAGCTTCGCCCACTCATCATCACTTCACTTCGTGGATATGGCGTGATTTTTTCCCCCCATATTTCACCGAAATTAAATGTTCCTTTAACGACATAGCACCGCAGCTAAACACAACAATCATTATTGGAGTTTTATTTCCGAAAACTACGACATGATTGTGAGGAACGCCTAAATGGAAGGTTCCAGACAGAAATTTCGACCGTCTGGTTTTCTTTAACGTGCACCTAAACCTAACTACGCGGGCCTCTAGCATTTCGCCTCCATCGAAATGCCGCTGTCACTGCAGCGGAAGGTTGTGCCCCGCAGACTCCTGGCTACATACATAAAGTATGGTTTAACCCCCCCCCCCCCTGAGAAAAATTTCTGGCTACGCCCCTGCTTTGGGTGAACAGTAGAGCACCACAAGCACTAGACTACCGTGGCGGGTCAACTAAATACGACGCTCTTGTTTTGTTAATACAGTGTAGCTTCCGGCGTATGCAAGATGAATAGCTGCGCCACTCCACAAACTGTTAGTCATGGCTCTATTGAAGTAAAGACATTTCACATTTAGCAATGCGAATACTCTCTGTTAGCTGTGTATCCGGTTGTGATAACGCAGGGTTAACAAAGAAGAGGGAGGAAATGCGTCCCCGACCTTGTGTTATTTTCTTTTAAATGCGAAGCATTTCTTAGCGAACTTCGGCGACTTTGAGCGTATCTATCTATCTATCTATCTATCTATCTATCTATCTATCTATCTATCTATCTATCTATCTATCTATCTATCTATCTATCTATCTATCTATCTATCTATCTATCTATCTATCTATCTATCTATCTATCTATCTATCTATCTATCTATCTATCTATCTATCTATCTATCTATCTATCTATCTATCTATCTATCTATCTATCTATCTATCTATCTATCTATCTATCTATCTATCTATCTATCTATCTATCTATCTATCTATCTATCTATCTATCTATCTATCTATCTATCTATCTATCTATCTATCTATCTATCTAGCCGGCCTACGACTTTGAGCTCTCCTGGGCCGTATCGTTAATGGGATTTATACCAAAATTAGTATGGCATAACATGACTGTATGACAAACATGAATGACTGGTCATATCATGAAAATCATGACTAACTTGTCATGAAAAGTGTGATTAACACGCCATGGCCATCGTGCTCCTGAGGCCGTTTTCTTAACTTGATATATCCAAAAATTGGTACGATGAGACATTTCTGCATGACCAACATAAATGCCAAGTGGTCATATGAAAATCATGACATGTCATGTGCAACATGACTTGCATGATACGCTCATGGCGCGCTGACATCCGCTTCGCTAGCTTGATATACACCAAATTTGGTATTGCGTGACGTGATTATATGATGAGCATAAATGACAAGTGGTAATATGGGGATCATGACATGTCATGTGCAACACGACTTGCATGCCACCCTCATGACACTCTCGTGGCCGTTTCGCTAGCTTGATATGCACCAAATTTTTAAGGTAAAAGCCTTTAACGTCTCATGCTCACGCCCGTCCGTCCGTCCGTCCGTCCGTTCGTCCGTGCGTGCCTCCAGCCGTGCCTTGGCAGTGTGCCAAGTGGGCGCCGGGGCGCGCAAACGGACGCCGGTCGCGTTGGACTCTACAGCGCTCGCGATTTGCTCGCGTAGCGTCGCAGTGCCCGGCGTCTCTAATCATGCAAGGAGGGAGACGCGCACATCGCGTTCCATTGTGACCGAACTCGTCTCAGTGGGCACAGGCGTTCGAGGAACACACTTTGGAATTGACAAAGTGTCCGTCAATTTAAACGCTGGAACGCGGACGGCGTGTGCACGATGCGCAAAGCGCGAGAATTCGAACGCATGCGAAACGGAGGCAGATTGGTCTCGCGTCTCGCTGCGATTCGAGGTAAAAAATTAAGCGAACATAAGTCACAGGTGGTAACATGAAAATATTGGCATGCATGTCATCTACAATGCCATTTACATGCCACGGTCATGGTGCGCTTGCATCCAGTTTGCTAGCTTGATATACAGCAAAATTTGTATTGCGCGACGTGACTGTATGATGACCACAAATGACAGCTCCTAACATGTAAATAATGGCATGCATATTATGTACAGCGTGATTTGCTTCTTGCTGGCTGCTTCGCATTACATCGATCCCACAGTGCGTGGGATCTGCCGGTTTTTTTTCTTACACCGTGATTTGTGACGATTTGGCGGTGCGGCGCGCATGCCCGCGCTTGCGTTGTCGCGCTCGCGCTCGCACGTATACTTGGCGCGTCTTCCGCGACAGCGCGGACAGCACCTCTTCGTACCTGGCCGGTAGCGTACGTTCGTATTAAACGTCGCGGGGTGAAAATCCGTTCGCAACAACCGTACTCCCATTACACCGCAGGCCAATGGGCCTTGGCCGGGACCAAAGAAAATTCGTATCACCCCGACATTCGTACGAGCTGTGATCGTATCACCGAGGTTTCACTGTATTTCGCAACAGTTTTAGAACTATTTCTCGCGCAGTTTTCGTGAACATACAATAGCCCACTCAAGGTAAAGTGCCCGGAACCAAAGTGGTGATTCTAATTATATATTGATGAGCAGTTCACTTAAAAATGATAATTTTGTGAAATTACGTATAACAACAGTGATAATTTTTCCACAATAAAAAAAATCTACCACGAAAAAATCTCTTCTCAGCGCTGACCCGGGTAAGCTAACTGCATACACAAGGCGCCATTACAGCCGGCTGCTCATTTCTTTGAGATTTCCTGAGGAGCAGAATAATTATATGTAGATGTTAGTACAAGTCTGGGCTACTCTCACAAGGAAGGACACCTTCACTCTTATGGAAAGCTAGAACAGTAAAACTACGATCTGAATATAGAAAATACCGAACATATATCAACAATCCTTCAAGTAGACATCTTAATGCAGCTAAAGACGACGAAATTTAATATGTTACAGACTGTAGTTTAACTGTAATTAGTGAGTGGGACCTATGCAATGGCGTGGTAAATATTTTCACAAATTTCCATAAGATGGCAAAGGCACACATCGGATTTCTTTGACAAATTATACAAGAGTTCCCAGAAGTTGCCACTCGCCAACCACTAGTATAATAATATCTGGGGTTTTACGTCCTAAAAACACGATACGATTATCGTGTGTTACGAAGCCCTCCACCATAGTGGAGGGCTCCGGAAAAATTAGACCATCTGGTGTTCTTCAACGTGGACTGACATCCAGACACTACACGGGCCTTTCAGCATTTCCGCTCCTTTTGAAATGCGACCGGCACGGCCAAGATCGAAGCCGTGACTTTCGGGTCAGCAGCCGATCACTGTAACCCTTATTGTGGCGGTTTGGGCGTGTTGGTATGACATGACCAATAAATTCTAAGCGCACGAACAGACGAGGACAAAAACACGTATGACACATAGGCGCTAACTTTCAACACTTTATTGAATAACCCTCCTCACTTCTCCCAAAGATTTCCGACAGTGTTCCCTGCTGATGCGTTGCAGGGTGTTAATAGCCCGTAGAAGCTTGCTGTCATTCCGTATATTCATGGTTTGTCACATCGTTTAAAAAAGATAGAGAAGAATGCCAATGTTAAAGTAGCTTTTTTCTGCTCCTGGGAAACTTCAAAAACTGTGCAGAATGACGAACCCCTGTTCCCCCTCACAATGCAGGTTGCAAGAAGAAACATAAAGAGAACTTCATCGATTGTGCGGGATCTGTCGTGTACAGCTTGTCTATTTCTTGTCGTAAAACCTATGTAGGACAAAGTGGGAGGTGTGCAAACGATCGCCTCAGGAAACGTTGTCGCAATGTTAGATAGAAGTGCTCAGGGTTCTTGGATGTTCACTTCAGAAAGTGTGATGGTTGTGAGGATATTGGTGTTTACAGTGCTCACTGTCACGTAGATCAATGTGTGGAAAAGAAGTGCTTAACATTGTTTAAGAGATGCGCCATTTTAGCCAGAAGCAAAAGTAAACTCGCGAGGGAGTTAATCGAGGCGGAAAAGATAGTTTGGAAGATAAATGTGTGGCCAAGCCGTCGATCGCCCTATCTTTCAAACAATTATGTTACCTGCGAAGGGATTCGTGGTGTCTTATTTTATGCCTCCTGCGCTGGCATCA
Source organism: Rhipicephalus appendiculatus (assembly GCA_030522465.1). Classification (NCBI taxonomy): domain Eukaryota; kingdom Metazoa; phylum Arthropoda; class Arachnida; order Ixodida; family Ixodidae; genus Rhipicephalus; species Rhipicephalus appendiculatus. The sequence continues at coordinate 36,073 of JALIZH010025368.1, forward strand.
TGTAGGTCATGGGTGCCCTTATATATTCTGCTCACCTGGCTTCAATGAAGTGTTGAAAGTTAGCGCCTGCGTGTCATACGTGTTTTTAGGGGCGAAGCTCCTCAGGGTGTGGGTCTGTCCCTCCTCTGTAGTCGTAGTTGTAGTAGGTAGGTAGGTAGGTAGGTAGGTAGCCACGTGTAGTGGAATGTACCCACTCCACGTGATAAAGATGACGATGACGCAGTATAGTGGAATGTACCCACTACACGTGATAACGATGAAGTATAAGCGCGTTCCAGTATAGCGGATTGTACCCACTACACGTGATAACGATGACGATGACGCTGATGACCATGAAGTATAAGCGCGTTCCAGACCACACATTCTCTTTTTCTGCCATGGATGAAAACGATCGAGCTTCGCCCACTCATCATCATTCACTTCGTGGATATGGCGTGATTTTTTGTCCTCTCTGTATGTTCTCTTAAAATGCATTGGAATGTAACCGCTACACCCCTGCGGCGGACACTTGCCATCCACGTGAGCGCAGCATTTACGCTTAC
>JALIZH010025369.1:0-17500 GCA_030522465.1 Rhipicephalus appendiculatus
TGATAGTGATGCTCGAAAGGATAATGGTGATGGTGATCACGCTTGAAATGATAATAAGGATGACTTTTTAGACCGAAAATCATTATCATCCTCATCACAGCTTCGCTGTGCAATGGTTTTCGCAATGTGAAACTGGCTGTTTTTTTTCCTTGTTTTGTTTTGTTTTGTTTTCGGATCTTACTCGCCAGATCCACGAGTTGATGATGACAATGGTCGGATTAATTATGATAATGTTAGCTTTTTTAACACGCGCTTAAATCCATGCAGACCAGCTTAAGTAGCGTGCAAAACTGGGCCAGCACAACACATTAAAGGCACGCCTACTTCACATTTATCATCTCATTGTCGCTCCTGTGGTTGTAAACCGTTGTTTCATAGCACGCATGTCATCTTCAGGCACGTTGACCAAAGGTCACGTGAAATCATAGAAGCTTTTCACATTAAGAACAACCATGATGTTTTGCATTTCCGCCTGAAATGTCTGTCTTCATGATTGGGAATTTAGTCTGCTCGAAGGAAGTTGCAATTATCTGTAATGTGATGATGTGAGCGCAGTCGGACTACATGTATTTATTCCTTTCTGCACAATAAACCCGAGAGTAGTTAGTCAAGCGCTTGTCCTGTGTAGTCCTTCATCTCGTGTCTTCGTCTTTTTGCGCTGCTTTACCATGAAGACCAGCGCAGCTAAAAAAGTCCAGGTTAGCATCATTAAAACATAGCGGCCGTGGCAGGTATAAAACCCTGGACCTCGTATCCTGCGCTTCAATGCCATAGCTACTGGGCTACAAAATGGAGAGAAAGAATAGCTTTTTTTTTTACATCTAGCCATGGATGTAGGCTATACCGAATCGGAAGTGCGTTGCCCGTGTCACGCTTAGCTGCATCAAAGTACTTCTTATGCTTGTAATCTTGTGGTGTATTTTTAATAACTGAGGTCTGAGCAGACCATAGAGCGCATTTTTTGTAACTCTATTGGAGTTCTGAGAAAATCGGCAGCGGCAACGCTTGCTCACACTAATGGCGGGCGGTATTCGGGAAAGACCACGTCAGCATACCAGTCAATTCATTGTGTGCAGGAAACGGTTATGAAGGCAGTAATATATTTCTTAATAGTAATAAACCTGTAGCATCGGCTTTAGTTCTGACTGAATCTGCCAAGAGAGAGAGAGGGAGAAATAGATAAAGGAAAAGACAGGGTGGTTAACCTGGTAGAAGAACCGGTTTGCTACCAAGACTCCATGAGTATGCTTTTATCTCCCCGATTCCTCTCTAAATTATGCATCACGTTGGTGCTACTGGCGGGCTAATTGGTTTTGCGTGATCATGAGAAGAGCAGCGCAAAATTTTAGAAAGCATGAACACACAAGCAAAGATACACAAAACACATGCGCCGAATCACCTTCAGTTTTCTCTTGTCTCGAGTCACCTCCCTTTCCTCCTTCCAGCGTCTTCACCACATGTTTCTCCTGCCTTATCGTATACTGGGCTTGTCGCGCAAGAATTGACAAGCTCCATTGTTAAAGGGCGCAGCGAGATCTGTTGGCATATCTCAGCGTAATCGCAATAGATATCGGCCTTTATTCGTTCTTGAGATGCACAGTAATATCTGCCATAATGTAATGCCTTTTGCAGACCTAAGATGAAGGAAAGTGCAAAGGAGATTCGGGTGATTAACCAGATTGCACCTGAGTTGCTACCCTCCACCAAGGGAGGAAGAATACTGAAAAAAGGTTCCCCTCAAACGAGCTTGAAAAACCAGCCACCTCCTTCTCACTATGCTTAACAAAAGGTTTCGAGAGTTCGCTTTCTTTGTAGGCGTCATTCTCTAATAAATTTTTTCTTGCCAAAGGCAAATTCTATTTTTTGTGTAGTGGTACCGCACAATTAAGCAAGTAATGGAAGGCAGGCATCTTCTTGGAACGAACTATACTTTTTAGATCTGTTATTAAACTTTCCGGTGACATTATGGGATCCAATGTGTGTGACCTCTTAGCCTGAAAAATCACCGCTTAAAGGCCACCATTTCCGTTCTCATTACTCTGCAGGCGCGTACCGCTGAATGGATGGCGTCATAGACTAACCTCAGAAATGTTGATGCTTTTGTTTGTTTTTTGTCAGATCCATTTACTACATTCAAGGAAAATATAGCGATAAAGACGATATCCATTTCTTTTCTTTAAAATTAGTACTTGCCTCAAACAGAATAATCCTTGCTATCTTTTGTGAAGTGGTAGAAAGATGTCTTGCGAGAAGAATAACACATCACACTTTCCCGCTCTCCTAGCTTCGAAGTCGTCTACTGGCCCGTCCCGACACCATATTTTTCACACCATATTTTTCAAATTTCAAAAAGCTGGCCCCTCGCTCCACCGAACCCGGCAGTTATAAGAAGCATAAAAAGGCCCGACCAGCAAAATATGCTCGCATTTTGTCGTTTTCTTGAGCATATACGACATACACGAAAGAATAACCTCCGTCCTCATTTGAAAGGAAAATTATTTCATGAATAAGCGAAAACCCTCTTGCGCGGACATAACTTTGAATGATTACGTTGGTCGTTGCTGCTTCGAAGGTAAGAGCGTTCAAAAGAACGAAAACAATGTTGCCTCTGATGTACCTCGGGTGCGCGTTAATGCAATCTCTGGAGGAGGTAATTTTCCCTGAGTGCGAAGTGGCTGTCTCTAGCCGAGGCGAAGAAAGAAAAAAAATATATTCTTGCCATTTTATATATTCTCGCTTTAGTTTCCAATTTGGGCACACCTCCTTTTTTTTGTCTTGTTTTCTTTCGAATGGTAACATCAGAGCATTACAAAAACTTCCAGTTCCTCAAGCGAACGTAGTGAAGAATGGAGAGCGAGTTTATCTCGGAAAGTTGAAAGCGCGAGGACTGAATTGAAAAAAAATAAAAGCACACACAAATGAGAGACGAGCATTCAGATTTCTTTCGGCGCTTCTTAGCTCGCATAAAGATAGAAGCGAAAGTGTGTCTGGAACCAAAGTAAGCCTTAAGTAAGAAAATAAAACCAAAATTCAAGGTGTAAACAAAATGATCTCCAGAGAAGCGCTGGGAAGGCAGACGCATAAGTCGGCAGAGGAGCCCGTTGCAGAAATAGCAGGTGTCTTTGCTGCGCGCGTGGAACCACCTCTGGTGCGGGTGGTTGGGGTGCCGCGGAGATTTATTATGCATGTTACCCCAGGAGCCTGTTTCCATTAAGAAATCCCGTGAGGCAGAATGAATCTTGATTCGGTGCCGTTAACTCTCCCGCCACGTGCGGACTTTCGGCGCTTAGCCCACCCCCCTAACTGTGCCAGCCTGTTTCATGCTGAGCCGAGGCTATGTGCGACGACATTGTTGCGCCTAGTCGGCCGCTGTGCGTGTGTATGTATGTGCAGAGATGCCTTAGCTTTCCATGTGAGACCGCTATGATCACTTATTTCCCCAGCCATGCCGCATTCTACTTTCGACTTTGCCGGCTACACTTGTATACCTTACTTAGCAAAATGCTGCTACAGGCACCTTGCTAAAAGCATCAGCACGCTAGCTGTATAGCTGATACAGGTACAGCGCCTAATAATGACTGCGACGCGAGGTTCGTTGCTGTTATCCCGTCGCTGTTCTTTGGCGTTCCCGGTTATACGCGGACTCGCTCTCATTATGGAGTGCTCCATGTTACGACTCAGCAATTAACCTGGTTTGTTATTAGTTGCTGGATGTGCTGGTATTTGCGTACGTCTTGTGTATGCGTGGGTGTGCAATATATCACGCCAAGCTAGACGATCAGCTTTAATATTAAATGCGAAGCATTCCTTAGCGAACTTCGGCGACTTTGAATCTATCTATCTATCTATCTATCTATCTATCTATCTATCTATCTATCTATCTATCTATCTATCTATCTATCTATCTATCTATCTATCTATCTATCTATCTATCTATCTATCTATCTATCTATCTATCTATCTATCTATCTATCTATCTATCTATCTATCTATCTATCTATCTATCTATCTATCTATCTATCTATCTATCTATCTATCTATCTATCTATCTATCTATCTATCTATCTATCTATCTATCTATCTATCTATCTATCTATCTATCTATCTATCTATCTATCTATCTATCTATCTATCTATCTATCTATCTATCTATCTATCTATCTATCTATCTATCTATCTATCTATCTATCTATCTATCTATCTATCTATCTATCTATCTATCTATCTATCTATCTATCTATCTATCTATCTATCTATCTATCTATCTATCTATCTATCTATCTATCTATCTATCTATCTATCTATCTATCTATCTATCTATCTATCTATCTATCTATCTATCTATCTATCTATCTATCTATCTATCTATCTATCTATCTATCTATCTATCTATCTATCTATCTATCTATCTATCTATCTATCTATCTATCTATCTATCTATCTATCTATCTATCTATCTATCTATCTATCTATCTATCTATCTATCTATCTATCTATCTATCTATCTATCTATCTATCTATCTATCTATCTATCTATCTATCTATCTATCTATCTATCTATCTATCTATCTATCTATCTATCTATCTATCTATCTATCTATCTATCTATCTATCTATCTATCTATCTATCTATCTATCTATCTATCTATCTATCTATCTATCTATCTATCTATCTATCTATCTATCTATCTATCTATCTATCTATCTATCTATCTATCTATCTATCTATCTATCTATCTATCTAGACGCCTACGACTTTGTGCTCTCCTGGCCGTATCCTTAATGGGATTTATACCAAAATTGGTATGACACAACATGACTGTATTACGAACATGAATGACTGGTGATATCATGAAAATCATGACTAACTTCTCATGAAAAGTATGATTTACACGTCATAGCCATAGTGCTCCCGAGGCCGTTTGCTTAAACTTGATATATCCAAAAATTGGTATGATGAGACATTTCTGCATGACCAACATAAATGACAGGTGGTAATATGAAAATAATGACCTGCGTGCCATGTACAACATGATTTACATGCCACGCTCATGCGCGCTGACGGCCGTTTCGATAGCTTGATATACACCAACTTTGGTATTGCGTGGCGTGACTGTATGACGATCATAAATGACAAGTGGTAATATGGAAATCATGAATGTCATGTGCAACATGCAAGTCATGTGCCATGTGCGACATGACTTGCATGCCATGCTCATGACACGCTCGTTGCCGTTGTGCTAGCTTGATATACCCCGAAGTTGATAGTGAGGGACGTGATTGTATGACGAACATAAATGACAAGTGGTAATATGGAAATCATGACATGTCATGTGCAACATGACTTGCATACCATGCTCATGACACTCTCGTGGTCGTTTCGCTAGCTTGATATACACTAAACTTGGTATTGGGTGACCTGACTCTATGACGAGCATAAATGACAAGTGGTAATATGTAAATCATGAATGGCATGTGCAACATGTGCAACATGCAAGTCATGTGCCATGTGCGACATGACTTGCATGCCATGCTCATGGCACGCTCGCGACCGTATCGCTAGCTTGATATACGCCAAATTTGTTATTAAGGTCAAAGCCTTTAATATCTCATGCTCACGTCCGTCCCTCCGGCCGTGCCCTGGCACGGTGCCAGGTAGCCGCCGGGGAACGCAAACGGACACCGGTAGCGTCGGACTCTACAGCGCCCGCGCTTGGCTTGTGTAGCGTCGCTGTGCCCACCGTGTCCAATCGTGCAAGGAGGGAGACGCGTGCACCGCGTTCCGTTCTGACCGACCCCATCTCAATGGGCACTGGCGTTCGCGTAACACTCTTTGGAATTCACAAATGTCCGTCAATTTAAGCGCTGGAACGCGGATGGCGTCTGCACGATGCGCAAAGCGCCAGAATACAGACGCATGCGAAACGGAGGCAGATTAGACTCGCGTCTCGCTGCGATTCGCGGTAAAAAAAATAAAAAAAATAAAAAAGTGCCCCCCACCTCCCCGAAGGGAATCGTGAGGAAATGCGAATGCAATTCGCGCGCGCTTCACTCCATTTATATATGGTGGTTGCGGTTCGAAGAAGGAAAAGGCGCCTAATTTCTGCAGCCCGGTCGGGAGCACGGCGCAGCGCCTGTTCTTTTTTTTTTTTTGATTTTTTATTATTTTTTCTTTTTTTATCGCGGGAGCTCGACCGAGCTCCTGCGATGCGAGCGCCCTCACACACCAGAGCGCGCTCCTCCTCTCCACTCACTCTCCGCTACCCCGCCCGCACCACCTGCTCCGGTTGCTAGGGGCGAGGATAAGCGCGCGCGCCCGCAGCTGTTGCTATGGGAGAGGGAGTGAGAGCGGAGAGATAACACCTGCCGCGGACAACGCCAACGCCGCACAGCGCCGGATGCCTGACATAGCCCGACTAAGAAATGCATTCGCATTCAAAACACGCACACGTTCCGTTTGTGTGCCATCTCACTGAGAGTGTAAAAAAAGAAAGACATGGCATAGTCAGTCGAATGGCCACAAGCTTTCGCCGAAAACACTTTGGAATGTACAAAATGTCCTTCAATTTTTGCGTGACGTGACTGTATTACGAACATAAATGATAAGTGGTAATATGGAAATCATGATATATGATGTGAACATGACTTGCATGCCTCGCTCATGGCACTCTCACGGCCGTTTCGCTGGCTTGATATATATCAAATTTGGTATTGAGTGACGTGCTTGTATGACGAGCATAAGTGAGAAGTGGTAATATGGAAATCATGACATGTCATGTGCAACATGACTTGCATGCCACGCTCATGGCGTGCTCACGGCCGTTTCGCTAGCTTGATATACACCAAAATTGGTATTGCGGGACGTGGCTGTATTGCGAACATAAGTGGCAGGTGGTAACATGAAAATCTTGGTATGCATGTCATCTGCAATACCATTTACGTGCCAGGCTCATGGTGCGCCTGCGTCCAGTTCGCTAGCATGATATACTCCAAAATTATTATTGCGTGGCGTGACTGTATGACGAACATAAATGACAGGTCCTAACATGTAAATCATGATATGCATTTATGTACAGCATGATTTGCTCCTTGCTGGCTGCTTCGCCTTACATCGATTCCCACAGTGCGTGAGATCTACCGGTCTTTTTATCCTTGTTTTGTATACGAGTTTGAACGGAACGCTGTGGAAGCTTGCTGACAAAGACCCCTTGTTGTGTACCTACCGATACGTCGGTGTCCCCCCAGCAGAACTTCAGGACTTACTCGTATACGCGTGGTTTATTCAAGAATAAATACTGGCAATAAACACATGAAGGCAAGAAAAACCTGTTTTCTACAAAACTTCGTTACCGATATGGTGACGCAAACTCTAGCAGACAAGCGCACATTTGTTGGGATGTGGAAACTAATGATTGACCGAGACCACACCTTCCTTGTGTTGCTAGGCGCTCCCCTGCTGCTGTGCAGAGTCGACACATTTACACCCGCACACCTCTGCACTAACTTGGTTATTATGAGTGTTATCTGGTGGGATACGTCTGCAACACGGGGCAAAACAAAAAGCGTAGCTTGCACTGGAAGCGCAACACTAAAGAGACAGTGGAGCTAATGGGCACCAGTATAGCCCTGTCTTTTGCTGTTTTGCTAAGTTGTGAAGTTTATTCTTTCTTTCTTCCTTTATTGCTTTCTTCTTCTCTCCTCTCTCTGTTTTTTTTCTGTCTTGATTCACTGTTTATTTCTATTTATTTATTTCTCTTTTCTCTCTATTTCTTTTTATTGCTTGCTCTTTCTAATTTTCTCCATCTTTCTTCCATTAATTTCTCTCTCTATATATATATATTACTCCCTTGTTTCCTCCTTCTTTCTATCCTTTTGCTCTCTATCTCTCACAATTTCTTTCTCTCTCTTTCGTTGATTCTCTCTCTTTATCTCTCTTTCTTTCTCCTTCTCCATTTCTATCTCGCTATTTCCCTATTTCTCATCCTTTCTATGCTGCGCTTTATTCTCTCCCCCTCCTCCTCTACCTCCTCCTCACCATTACATCTCTGCTTCTCACGCTCCCCCCTTCCCTTTCCCACCCCCCTTGCTACACTATACTATGCAAGTCTATACTGAGCTCTGCTAGCGTTCCTGGATAGCAGAGTGGTGAGGACGCTCGCCATCGGATCGAGGGTACGCTGGTTCGAATCCCACCTCGAGAAGAATCTTGTTCGCCAAGAATTTTTCTCTTTCGGATCCTTTATATCTCGTTCTCCCTCTCTCTCTCTCTCTCTCTATATATATATATATATATATATATATATATATATATATATATATATATATATCTGTTCACTCGTTCTCTCGCCCATCAGGGTTATTAGAGGCCACGCCCGTGAAATCGGCGCACATGTTCTGGTAGCGAAGCAGAATAGGACGAAGATAAAGAAGAGGATGTAGAGAGCGTGTGCCGGTTCATGATGGTGATAATTTCTCTTTCCGGCAGAAAAATTACGGCGAGCTTAAATAATAAACTTTCACTTCAAGAAAATGGTCCTGATCTGGAGATCATAGCAGTTGGAGAAACTTTACGGAAGAATGAAAAGGGATTTTAGCGTATACAGCAGCACGCTACCAGCCGTTACAGACAGCTTTTCACGCAAGCGTCTGTACATTGTGTTTATCGTCACGGACGAGTGATGTCGCACATAGCCCGATAGTGACTGACTTTGACGTTGTGCTTGTGCTCCCTTTCTCCCTCTAGTTTCCACCCTTAACTTTTAAACTCCCCATCCGTTTCACTGTAGCATACCGTTAAATCTGTACTCATTGATCCCCCCTGCCTTTCTCGTCTGTCCTGTTTCCTTGAATATTTTTGGTAAGTGGAAACTCGGATAGTTGCAAAAAAGCTTGAGATGGAAGGACTGTGCAGCAAAGGACGAAGCAATAACGTCAGACGTAACCTTGAGAGGCAGGAAGGAATTTTGCGGATTATAGGACAAACGGAGACAGTCGATATCTTCGTATACATTGAGAGACATACGGGGTTGGGCTGGTAGTGCAATGTGTTGGGAAGGTAACTACTGTTTAGCTAAAGTTACAGTATGGGCGCCACGATAAGCGATGCCCTCACGGCGACGGCAGACAGCTAGTTGATGTAGTGAAGTCGGGTATTTCCAACGTATGAGATAAAGGTAGCTGGCGCAAGACAGCGAGTGACTGTAGGTTGCAGAAATAGGCTTTCGTCCTGTGGTCAAAGGCTATTGATGATGATAATGATGATGATGATGATAATGATGATGACGATGATGATCGCTATTTCATTCTCGCCTATTAAAATGCTCCTCCGAAGCGATGAGCTTTGCAAGTATTCCTTCCGTGGGCAGAATGCTTCAAATAGCGCCGTGCATATTGTGAGAGCACGTTGGGAAAGCGTACATAGAGTAGCGCGGTCCACTTCTTTTTTGCCATTTTATAACTCCCTACAGTCTCTACTGTTAAACACGAGCTTATTCTAATATGCTCTAATTACTATACCAAATATATTCTAATATACTCGCTTTCTCGTTCTGTACACTGACTGCTCTGTAGTCATAAAGGGCCTTTAGGAACTTTAAATCTCTTTGGAACAGCTTTTCGCTTGAGGGATCGCCAAAGAATTGTCACTAATTATCGGAAATAAAGTTCTCATCTTGATTCCTATCTCTCTTGTTCCCCACGTCCCCACGTCGCTGGAACATCTTGGCACACTTCAGAGCAAACAAGCTTCTGTATACTAGAAAAAAAAATGGGGCCCTTTGCGTCCACCTGCAAAACCCGCTTATCTTGAACTCATAGTAAAAAACAGCGCGAAACACCGAAGACAAGAAAGACCAAATAGGACTAGCACTAGTCCGGTTTGGTCTTTCTCGTCTTTGTTGTTTCGCGCTGTTTTTTACAAAGAATGTGTACCAACAAGCTCAAGTTTGCACGCTTCCCAAATTCTCGACTCGCTAAGGAAGTTTGACTTGCATGCTAATCCAACTCTTAAGGCAGAACGCCGAGGAGCTATGAAGTGACGTCCGCACGACGTCTCCATACCGTGCCTCTCTTCTCTTCAAACTGGCGTCGAGCGGCAGAACGCCGCGGTTCATCCGTCCGCGTTTATTCAAGGAAGACGGCACAAGAAAACGCGGGAAGTCTGGTTGAATGAACCAAGGAAGAAAGGCAGCGGCATCGCTCGTCCACAGTAAGCCAAGGAGGGGGGCGCTAATTAGAAACTTTGTATGCCGCGCTTCCTTAGTTGTAAAAAAGAGCGCGCCAGTCTCTTGCTCATTTGAATATGCTAACGAGCTCAAGGCTCCCATCCGTACTCTCTTCTTCCTTCTCCTCTTGCCTCGCCTTCGTCCACTTTAGAGTGCGGGCCCCAGCTGCGCGCCAAAGGAAGGTGCGCGCTGCCGAGGTCTCGTCTCGTCCGCGCCGGCAAATTACGCGCGCGCTTTGCCGCACGCGCGATCTCTGTCCCGTCCTCGCAGGAACCCAGCCAACCGTGGCCGACGGGTTCATATGCGAGAACTTTGAACTCTGCCCAGATCGCCCACCCAAGCTTGAAATAGCAGCTTCCACCTTGTTTTTTTAATTTTACTGCTGGCTCCCTTCCGTTCTACTGAAGAGCGTTGGTGTCTCAAAACGTTTTCTTTTTCTTTTTTATTTGTGTTAGTGTCCTTGTGTCACGTTGACGCAATGCTGGCGTATCTACCAAGCACTAAGTAAATGAACAGCATCAAAGGGTAACTAAAAATTCTTGTATCAGTTCATTGCCGCTACTGTAGACCTTTTTTTAAGCGCCAGAGAAATGTCTATTAGCACTTTCTATATTCCTTAATTATAGTTTATTCTCAAAAACAGCAACTGTTCCATGTAGATTAACTGCTGTAATCACTCTTTATTTGTAACCGGTGAGCTATCCTACGCATCGCGTGCTCCAGCGCGTATGCGAGCGCGAGAATTTAGTTTTACATTAGCTTTCGTAGGACGAGTATTCTCAATACCTCAATAGCATAGTCATTGTAACATATCCATAATCAATACGAGACACAGCAGTGACAACTCAGACCTTTTAGCAACTGCCTCATTAATCTGTCACTACCCCATCTATGCCCTTTTTTTCGTTTCTGTCATGTAGCTGCTATTTGATATTTAGCAAGGTCTGGCACCCCATGAGGCAAGTAATGATGGATACTTGTAAAGAACACTGGTGAATTGAGTACTCCTGTTTAGATTAATTATTCCTGGCGAAATTCAGTGGTGCACTAATTTTGAGGGCCCAAGGTCTCAGGTTCGATACACTTAGCGACGTCATTTTATTATTTTAGTATTCATTAGTAGCTCTCCTAACTATGTAGAAGTTATCTCTGTATATATGATATTTAAGCGTTTATGATGCTTTGTCTTATTATATTCAAGAAAAAAAGACATGTCTAAATTTAAATAAATACCGGGCGCGGAGCTGTACGCTTCCAACAACGAAAAATCACTCTAGATTAACTCCAAGAGTCGACTTGCAGGCGTTTCTTGGTGTTCTTGTTCCGTTGAACTCTAGTGTCCAGTGTAAATTCATTTCTGGTACCTCTCGGAGCCTCTAAACCACGCAACTTAAGATGGAAGTACAAAAAATTGAAGGACACTTCGTACATTCCAAAGTGTGTTCGGCGAAAGCGTGCGGCCATTCCTCTGACTATGCCATGTCTTTTATCTTTTACACTCTCAGTGGGATAACACACAAACCGAATGTGTGCGCGTTTTCTTTTTTTAATTTTTTTACCGCGAATCGCAGCGAGTCGCGAGACTAATCTTCCTCCGTTCGCATGAGTTAGTGTTTTCTCGCGCTTTGCGCATCGTGCAAACGCCATCCGCGTTCCAGCGCTTAAATTGACGGACCCTTTGTAAACTCGAAAGTGTATTCCGTGAACGACTGTGTCCATTGAGACGGCGTCGGTCAGAATGATTGCAAATGCTGGACACAGCGATGCTACGCAAGCAAGGCGCGAGCGATGTAGAGTCCGACGCCACCGGCGTCCGTTTGCGCATCCCGGCGGCCACCTGGCTCCGTGCCAGAGCTCGGACAGACGGACGGACGGACGGACGGACACCGGACGGACGGACGCCGGACGGACACCGGATGGACTTTGGACGGACACCGGACGGACGTGAGCATGAGACATTAAAGGCTTTCGCCTTAAAAATCGCGACTCATGAAGAGTGTGTGCGCAAATTACTTTGTATCCTGGCGTCATCCGCGGAAACTCTGCGCGTCAAACTACAATCGTTTCTTTGTAAAGCGTGCTTTGTCTCAGTAACGTTGTGCGTGAGGAGAAGGGAACTACTTGAAGGTGAACTCCATAGCGAGAAGCTGGGACATGGTCGTTTCTTTTCTTGAGCACCTTTCATAGTCACGTGTATTTAAATAAATAAATAAATAAATAAATAAATAAATAAATAAATAAATAAATAAATAAGTTAATTGACTAATTAATTAATTAATTATAATTATTCAATCGTTCATTTAATGTGCCTAGGAACAAACCTACGGCCATTTCAAATTCATAATAACAATAATAATAATAATAATAATAATAATAATAATAATAATAATAATAATAATAAAGATATAAAACAATTGCGTTTTCTCCAGTGAAGATACTAGCGAGACATCTACAAGCAGTTATGTATTTTTCATAGTAGGCTTTAAACAGACTTGACTGTTCGTGCACCCGACCTATTTTTCTATGTAGAAAACAGAGGAAGTTAGTTTTAGAAGCGGACGATGAACTAAATAGGCAACTACGAGCAGGTTGTTCTGTATAATACAGGAGGCGCCTCGTTGGTTTACAGTATTTCTAGTATAACAACTTTTTTCTCGTTTCTTTATTGGTACACATGGGGAAACAGATCGAAAAATATATACAAAGAGAAAGGAAAGGACACGACAATTTTCTTAGGGCGGCCTTATCATTTTTTTTTCTTTTTTTATGTTGCTTTTCTCCAGTAGCGAAGGATATGCTTGTACGTAAGTCGAACGCGAAAAAAAAGTAGGACATGTGTACTTATATAGGTTACCTTTATCTTTGGCACGTGTGTGTTTGTCACAGTATACGAATGCTAACTTCGACTATGCGTATATATATATATATATATATATATATATATATATATATATATATATATATATATATATATATATATATATATATATATATATATATATATATATATATATATATATATATATATAATTCTGGACTACTTGGAAAAGGTGAACTTTTTCACTACGCTAGATGTAACGTCGGGATACTGGCATGTCCGAATACATCCCGACGACGTTCAAAAAACTGCGTTTGTCACGACTAATGGTCATTATGAGTGGTTGGTAATGCCGTTCGGGTTAAAGAATGCTCCGGCTACATTTGAAAGAGCCATGAAATCAATAATAGCCGAACATCAGCTCACTAATGTTAGCAATTACTTTGACGATGTGGTCGTATACTCAGAGACATTTGACGATCATATACGACACCTCGAGGCACTGTTGAATGCTCTTAAAGACGAGATCGTAAAACTGAAACGGAAAAAGTGCCAATTTGCAAGATCCAGCATTGAATACTTGGGCCACAAAACTTCACAAGTAATAGTGACACCTAAGCAAAGTAACGTGGCCGCAATACTCAAATTTCCGGCACCTAAACGAGAGAAAGACCTCTAGCGTTTCCTGGGCACTGTAAACATTTCAGCGACATCGCTCTCCCACTCACGAAACTACTCCACAGAGAAAGCAAGTGGACGTGGACAGATGCATGCGAGCAAGCTTTTCGGGAACTGAACCGAAGGAGCGCATAACTGAAGAACAGGTGCTTCGCATATACGACACTTCGAGACCATGTATTGTGTACTGTGATGCATCTGGTGAAGGCATTGGTGCAGTGCTGAAGCAACCTGACGACAAAGGCAAGAAACATCCCGTTGCCTATTACTCCCGCAAACTACTTAAGCACGAGGTCAATTATGCTGTTACAGAAAGAGAATGTCTTGCCATTACAGATGTCATTGATAAATGGCATTGCTACCTTCATGGAAAGCCATTCACTGTTGTAACGGATCACTCTGCACTACAGTGGCTGAAGAATATTAAGAATCCTCAAGGTCGTCTCTTCCGGTGGTCGTTGAAACTATCGATGTATGGAGTAAACATCAAACATCAAAAGGGCATGAGCATCGTATGTATGAAGTAAACATCAAACATCAAAAGGGCATGAGCAACGTCGAAGCAGATGCACTCTCCAGAGCCCCAATAGTTCAACTTCTGTCCCACGATGAACTTCAACGATGCAGCAATGAGCGCCCAAAAGGAACGTATTCATTGGAAAATAACGTAGTCATCGTCAAAAGAAAAGGACTAAGGCAGAGCTATGTGCCCCATGAACTACGTCCAACCATTCTTAAGAACGCACATCAACATTTTGGGCATGTCGGAGTGAAGAAGACACTATCACTCTTGTCGCCGCAATATTATTGGCCGGATATGGTAACCGATGTTGCCACCTACATTCGGCATTGTGATACATGCCCGAGATTCAAGAAGACGAAAACAAAGAAGTATGGGACACTTGAATCCCTGCCTCCTGCTGAAGAGCCTTTTGACCTTTTTGCGATGGATACCATTGGGGGGATTTTGTGGATATGGCTCATCAAAAAGGTTTATCCACTTGGTTATTGACCATGCAACTCGCTACGTATGGGCGTTCGCCCATAAAAGTGAGAACAGTGACGCCTACATCTCATGCTTAAAAACCATTTTTGCTGCCGGAAAACCACGGAAGTTCCTTTCAGATCGTGGAACAGGATTCACTGCAGGAAAATTTAAACAGTTTCTAAAACATAACCGAATACACCAACTCTTCACCTCATCTCATCATCCGCAATGCAATGGTATGAACGAGCGGGCAAACCAGACCATCGTAACCAGACTTAAGTGCAAGATCAATGACGAGCCACAGAAGTGTTGGACTAAGCTGCTGTCGGAGGTAATAGACGAATACTACAGAATGCTTCACGAAGTTACCGGCTACGCACCGTCCTTCCTGATGTATCGAATTCCATGCTATCCAACTGTACTGAAACAGCGAGAACAAACGGTGGAAGAAGCGCGGAAAGCTGCTGTTAATAATTCTATCGCCTACCACAATAAGAACAAAGTAATCTATGATAAGAAATTTCTTCCGAGTGAGTTCCAAGTCGGTGACTTCGTCCTTTACGAGACGCCATGGCATCCCAACAACCGCAAACTGAGTTCCGTCATGGAAGGTCCCTACAAGATTCTACGCAGTCTCACCAGTGAACTATGAGATCAACCGCTCCGTGTTGCCCTTAGGTAGAAACTCGACATTGTTCATGTTAGCAAACTACGACGTTATTTTGTACCTTCTGAACTGAGACTTTCTGGAGGGGAGGGGGGAAGAGCGTAACGTATGAACAAGGCGATGGTAGGAGAAGCCGACGAAGAAGTGCGCGTACATTAGAATAAATGGATGGCATCTGAACCACGACGTATCTCTGTTCTCTAACGTCACACACACACAAACACACACACACACACACACACGCGCACGCGCACACGCACATGCACGCGCACACGCACATGCACGCGCGCGCGCGCGCACACACACACACACACACACACACACACACACACACACACACACACACACACACACACACACACACACACACACACACACACACACACACACACACACACACACACACACACACACACACACACACACACACACACACACACACACACACACACACACACACACACACACACACACACACACACACACACACACACACACACACACACACACACACACACACACACACACACACACACACACACACACACACACACACACACACACACACACACACACACACACACACACACACACACACACACACACACACACACACACACACACACACACACACACACACACACACACACACACACACACACACACACACACACACACACACACACACACACACACACACACACACACACACACACACACACACACACACACACACACACACACACACACACACACACACACACACACACACACACACACACACACACACACACACACACACACACACACACACACACACACACACACACACACACACACACACACCCCCCCCCCCCCCCCCCCCCCTCTTCAGACCCCGTGTACATTAAAATGCACATTTGTACTTTTCCGGTTTTGGAAATTTGCGCCACTATTAAAGCCAACATTTTTGGTGCAATCGTATTCTCGAGGATGTGGTGTCATCTGGTCAGCATTAGAGGAAGCACACTACAGTGGAAGCCATGCTTTCCCGCTTTGAAACATGGCGGAATTCTCGTCTTCGACGTTCTGCTGACAGCGTCCAACAAAGTCTCAAATCACTCAATAACCATGCAGTAATATTTTTGAATTGTTGTTTCAATCTACTTAGGAAGGGTTTAGGAATAGTTTACGCACGTCATGTAACCTTACAGGCGAGTATTTTTGTTATTACAGGCCGTTTTCTTCAAATGTGTATTATAATGCACACTCGGTCTCAATATGTGCTTTGGCGTGCGTACTCGTGCCAGTCTCATGTGGTTGGTATTAAGCTTATTGGCATTAAGCTTTGGCGTTTGTTTCATCTAGTCCGCCGCGGTGGTATAGCGGTTAGGGGTACTCGGCTGCTGACCCGAAGGTCGCGGGTTCGATCCCGGCCGCGGCGGTCGCATTTCGATGGAGGCTAAATGGTAGAGGCCCGTGTACTGTGCGATGTCAGTGCACGTTAAAGAACACCAGATGGTCAAAATTTCCGGAGCCCTCCACTACGGCGTCTCTCATAATCATATTGTGGTTTTGGGACGTTAAACCCCAGATATCATCATATCATTTGTTTCATCTAGGAATCTTTGATGAAAATGCGAAACGTGTTCTCGAGAGAATAACCAGTAATGACCCCTCGGACCTCTAATTGGCTGATGATGAGCCTGTTCTTTGCCCATTACCTAGTGTCGAAAAATAGGTGTGGTGCCGAATTTGAACTTGAGCCACCCAGAAAGCTGCTGAAAGCCAAGGTGTCTCCTGAGCCAAGAACTACGTGAGCAAGATACATGCCAGAGCTTATAAATGAGGTATCTTCCTCGAGATGCCGAAACTCTGGACGTTCTCACCGAACAAAGTTCCGGTGTAGCATCTTCCAATTGATCACATTTGCGCGAAACTGCTAGAAAAAGGTTCACAACAAACAAGAGTGCTTCTCACGAGCAAATGTAATATTTTGTTATAGGGGAGCGCTATTCGTTTCCTGCGCATTAAGACCCAGTGTGCATTATAATGCACACGCTGGTGTGCAAAAGCCATTTGCCGTACAGGCGCAAATTTTTTCTCGAGTAATAAACTATGTGTGTGCATTCCAAAAAATGTGTTTT
>JALIZH010025370.1:0-17953 GCA_030522465.1 Rhipicephalus appendiculatus
TTTTCTACTTTCTGTGTGACTCTCTTATCTGTAACATTAAAGCCGGAGCGGCCGTACTTGCTCGTTGTAAAGATGCTCTCAGTTTATGTGTTATGAAGTGAGGAGGCATGCATCGCTATTTAGCTGCGCGCACTCTCGGGATTCCAGATGTTCTGTAGCTGTCACAAAGGTAACATTTACTTAAAGTAAAGAAACAATATAAACAAGAAGTACGAAGTTGAACGACAAATATTAAGTAAAACTTACAAGGTTCCATGTGCGTCCCTGTGACGGCGTATGCGGCGAAATTCTGCCAAGTCGTGCATATCTTGAACTATACATACATCAACACTATCGACAAGTAACGGTTATGACTGCGCGTTATCATGTTTTTGTAGAAATCGAGCAAGGCATCGTTGCTTGGTAGCATTTTCCGGCTTCACTTGAACTTCAACGACGCAAATGGGAAAAGGTTGACAGTTGTTCGTGTGACATTTCGGACGCATTAGTTGTACGTCTCGACACGGCAGAGGGATCGTTTTGTACGTATCTTCCCGTAGGTTAATCAAAATGAAGTAAGTATCCATAAGTGGAAGGAATTAACTTTCTTTGAACGCTTGCACTTCATTCCCATGCTAGCCGTTCTTACTTTCCCGCCTTACTTCTAAATGAATTTTCTTAGCTTTTGTAATTTCTCGTCGAGACAAGAAAATTGAAGCGGAAACTTCGCACTGAGAAATCATCAGATAGAGCGTAACCATTTTTCGTAATTCCGTTTCTTAATGAACGCATCACAACGCTAGACAACATTAGCCGTCAGTTTGTCTTATGGCATGGTTACTTGTTGAAGTAACTGCAATGACCTTCTCTTTCTGCGCCGACTGTGTGGTATAGCTTTTGGCTGCACGGTGGCGATGATACTGCACTGCTTTCTTGCTGCGCCGACTGTAGGATACGGTTACTTCTCATGCTAAATGTATAATGTAGTTACTCCTTGAGACGACAGTGTCGTGTGGTTACCTGTTGTGGTAACTGTATTACCCTGCTTTCCCACTGATTCACCTGTATAACATGGCTGCTTGTTGCAACAAGTGTAGTGCTCTATGTTCTTCTGGGTTGAGATTTGTTGGTTACGCTGTCACACAGTTAAACGTTAAACATATGTAGGTAGGCACATATATGTAGGTAGGCGACATATAGGTAGGTACATCGCTGCTTCTGCGTTCCTGAACTATAATACCTACACCACCTTTACTGGTTTCCAGGAAAGGTGGTTCAGTGAAAGAATAGGCTGGCGAAGTGAGTGACAGCCCAAGTTTTTGAAAAAAAAATATTTCCTCGTGACGTACGTTCATAATGTCGTTTTCGTCCACTACCGTAATGACGACCGTGACGTGCGAAGTAGGTGCATGTAGACGTCAAACCTCTCAGACCGGTGTATCGCCATACACCAAACTTAAGTTGTTAAAGTAGTACACAAAAAGCTAGAAAAAAAATTGAAGCGATCTCGCACTAGCGGTTTCAATATCACTGAAAGAATAAGCGCTGAAAACTGAAGAGCACTTATTATTTCAGTGTTCATGGATAGCCAACTAGCCCAACAGTCTGTTCTGCTATAGTGGTGCCAAGCCTGAAGCATGTGGGCAGCTGGGCGGTGATGCATGAGCCGCTGGGTGGTGATGCTATACACGGTGATGCTATGCTCGGCTAGCGTGCCTAGCCGAGCATAGCGTTTAGATACGTGTCATCTGCGGCGAGTTCCGTCAGGTTGTTTCTCCCTTGTGATGTAGCGACCAAGCGCCAGTGAAGTGTAGATGGGAGGAGCAATCGTGTGCTCCGCGAGGTGGTGGCGCCCTCTCTTGCGCGGTGCAGGAGTCAACCGCATGTGTCCAAGGCATTTTAGCAATACATTAACTTAATTATTGTAATTACTTCTTGTTTATTGCTGTTATCTTATTTTAGACAGTGTTCGTTTATCTGAACCCTGTTTTGAGCGTTGCTAGCCATTTTTTAGGCCTGTATTGGACGCTTCATTGTGAGCGTTACCACGCCACACGGGAGCTACGTATGCACGACAAGCCGGGCTCTTAAAGTGCTACGCTCTTGAAAAAAAAAAACACATAACCCTTTGTGCATTCTTACGAAACGACACGAAGGCGAAAACCATTCGGTATGGCAATTTTATCGGGCACTATATATTACGTGAGCACCGCTTTTTTGTAACTTGTTTTTTTTTTCACACGTATGCCGCGAAGACCAAGTGGAGGGGCAGCTGGAGTGGTCATGTGATAATTGCGAGTTTTGTGTCTATGCTCAAGCGAGCGACGCAGAGACGAAGCGGGCGAAGTGTGCTCATAGCTCGTGTGCTTATGTACTTTTTTTGTTTTTTGTTTTTTACCCAAGTGAGAGGTTGCTTAATTCAGAAATCAAGAGCCGATAAGTCGGGATAACTTAAGCCTGTAAATTCGTGTTTGATGATGATGATGACGAAATTGCGCTGTAACAAATTGGGCGTATTGCGTATCTTACTTCAACGGTGTGAGTAGTGCAGAGACAGATAGTTGAGAAAATGTTTGAGGCCTCTTTATTACTTGTGATAAAAAAAAATTATCTCCCAGGACGATGAGAAAGTATGTACAGTTTAACCTAATATTTTCACATCACATCCGTTTCATCTGATATGAGTGCATACGCCAATATTTGTGTTCCTCCTGTAAACGTAACATTCACCTGAAAAAAAACAACAACAAGGATTTCAAATGCTTTAGAATGTATGACTTATATTTCTCACCTGCAAAATATTTTTATCATGCGTGTTACAGAGCCATTACGGGGAATACTCCTTTTTAATATATATGATTATTGTATGCTTATGACCTGTACGAATTGCACTGTTCTTTTTTCACTTTCATGAGGAGCGCCATAATTCGAGTCGTTCTTGGTAGTCTTTATCTGAATTTATATATTTTTTGTTCTCTTGCTTGCTTAGTTTAGAAAACGCTGCGAATTTGAATGCTTGCCTTTGGGAAGGAGTGTGTGCTACTTAAAAGTTGCGCATTACAGAAAACTTAGATGATATGAAAGAAACGAGATGAAAATGTATAACTAACAAAATCGATAGAATGAAGACTAGTGATGGGGTCAGAACGAAGCACGAGAGCTACAGAATAAAACAAACAACTCTCTTAATACTAAGCCCGATGTAAATACCACTAAGTTTCCAATTACAGCTACTGTCATCGTATAATTTGATAGTTACAGCTAACTATTGTATGGAATAAGATTTCATAGCCTTGAGCTCTATGGTTGCCAGTCATTGACGAAATTAATAAAACAAAGCTACAGATAGTGCCTAGGCATGAAAGCTTTACACTGGTGGAGGCCGATACAATAGCTTTCTTACCATTTCCTCTTAAGCAAGGGCAGCTGCCCAAGTAATAGCCACCTTTAGCCTGTTCATCGGTGCAGCTATAACCGAATCTAGACTGTGGCTTACAGGTCCTCCCTCTTCTTGTTTCCGTGCAACAGAGATAGTTGCGGCAATCGTCGGTGTTCCTGCAGGACTCTCCAATGCCTTTTTTCTGGAATATACAAGCGATACAATGATCATCCGAAATCAACTAGCACTGTTCTAAGCTTCGCGTTATCCCACTGGGTAAGTGGATGAGGTGTTCCGAAGACGAGTTCGATGTCGCGGGTTCGATACGGGACTCAGTGGGCACGTACGATTCAATATGTTTAAATATAAAAATTAAAGCCAGTTCCACCCCTGTGAAATATGTGTAAACATTGGAGCTGGCAGGGAAGCACCACCATCTGTCGAATGCCAATTGAGTTCCTTCTTCATATTTCTTCATCATATTCTTATTTCTTGTTTCTTTAGCTTTGCTTTCTTTCTTTATCTCTTTCTACATCTTCGCACTCTTCTTCTGTCTCCTTTCTTTCATCTTTATTTCTTTCTTCAACTTTTTCTGTGTTGCCATTTCTCCTTTCCCTCCTCCTAACCCTAACACCAGTCATAGGCGTGCGTAGGGTTCTCCATAGGGAGTCCGTAGGACAGCAAGATACACAATGGATGCAAGAATGAAACGGAAGGGGTGACGTGCCTTTTCAAGGCGGTCTGCCATTGGTGGATTTCCGGGGGCAAAGATAAAAAAAAATCACGCCATATCCACGAAGTGAATGATGATGAGTGGGCGAAGCTCGATCGTTTTCATCCATGGCAGAAAGAGAATGTGTGGTCTGGAACGCGATTATACTTCATAGGTCATCATCGTCATCGTTATCACGTAGTGGGTACATTCCACTATACTGGAACGCGCTTATACTTCATCGTTATCACGTGTAGTGGGTACTTTCCACTGTACTGCGTCATCGTCATCTTTATCACGTGTAGTGGGTACATTCCACTATACTGGAACACGCTTATACTTCATCATTATCACGTGTAGCGGGTACATTCCACTATACTGCGTCATCGTCATCTTTATCACGTGGAGTGGGTACATTCCACTATACGTGGCTATCTACCTACCTACCTACTACTACTACGACAACTACAGAGGAGGGACAGACCCACACCCTAAGGAGCTTCGCCCCTAAAAGTAAACAGCTCTCGGAACGCTCACCGAGGTTCCTCGGTCGCCCTTACGGTTAAAAAAAACTTGCGTGGCCATAACCCCTCTTCGTTCAGAAATAGGTGGTAAAATCAATGAAAGATTAATCGATTAAAGGTACGCCGCGGAACAATTATTCTTCATCGGATGTCCCCCTTTCAAATAATCGAATTGATTGATTAGAACTGCTTGATTAATTCGAATATCGGCAGAGCCCACTCCCAATACAACCCCTTGGCTGGAGCGCATGCTTGCGAGGCGAGCGATGCGGAGGCGCAGAAGTCGAGTGAATCTCTTCTTTTTCGCTACAGCGCATATTTGTACGCTAGTAGAACGAGTCCGTAGCCGGTGGTGGCCCTACCCCATGGAGACAGAAATGAGCTCACCCTGATCTCCGTCGCCTACGACGTCCACCTCCACGCGCTCCCCAAGGCTTCAAGCCTGGGCAGGAGGCGGCCCAACCTTTACGAGGGAAAAACGCACTCGACCCCTTTCTCTCCAGCTCACAGCCTTCATCTACACTCGCCCTCTTTTATTCTATTGTGGGCTGGCTAACCATCGGCAATATAGCAATGTCTGGCTATATTGTGCTATTATTACATTTTTCGTGTGCATACCGTTTCCTTTTCCATCTGATAATGGCGTGCAATCGCAAGAGGAGCGTGGCGTGAACTTTGTTCTCAAAAGGTTCGAAAACGAAAACTACGAAGTGTGATAAATGTGGTTTGCAGTACTCAAAGCCATCGAAGGAAACCCTTAAGATATCACCTGCTGCGTGCCCACTTCATTAATGCGCCAAAGTTTTATCCTCCAAGGAAGGGTGGTGATGACGAAAATGACATTGTTGAAGTCCCCGTTCCTGAAGGCACGAATCCGCCTCTTCAGGTAAGTTATCAGGTATCTCGCTGTGTGGCCAACAGCTATCCACCTTGTGAAACTTATCTTGAAAATCAAGTCGCTCTTCAATTACGTAAGGCATTGTTGTGTTTCAAAACGATGGATTGTTGGTAATTCATATTCGTTGAAAAAGCTAAGTCCTCTTTGTTGGTCCTTGTGTTCTCAGCGCTATGGCTTTATTGAATGAAAGCAGCAAGGTGGTGCGTCAACACTCAACAGTGAAGTTTGTTCTTTTCTGTAAAATTCAGACGTGTGAGCGCATCGTCTTGTTGCTTATTTTGTTCGTGATCATTTTTGACGCAGCACTGTTTCATCGTGTTGTAGCACAAACTTAGCTCTCCTTGACTTTGATAAGCCAGTGGTTTTCGCCGGCTGCTGTGTCTATTGCAACTTTTTAACACGAAAGTGTTTTATGCCGGGGTCCACCAAGATTTGAGTGACGTATTTCCGTCACGGAAATGACGTCGAAAAAATACAGATGATCAGAAGAAAAAAAAGTTCTGTCAACGGGATTCGAACCTACGACCTCTAGGTCCGCGACAAGTGATGCCGGGCACGCTAACCACTGCGCCACGGTCTTTCTTTTTCTTTATTAGCCACTGCGCCACGGTCGCATACTGTGTAGGCTTTAAAAACAAGCCTTTTATATCTACCACTGTCCTCTCACAGTGCTCTTGCTAAATTAAAGTAGTGCATTATGACCATGAAATGCACGATTATATTCCATCTCAGAAGTACCTTGCAGCACTGTGGAAGCTGCAGGGCTTGTTAGCCAATAGGAAAGGCGAAAGCCCCCCTCAAGACGTGTTCATCCGCGTCGCGTCGTCTGCTCGTCGTCTCTTTGGCGTCGGCTCGCCTACCTTGTCGATACGTGCTCCCTCCAATTAGTACAACACGCAAAAACCTCTGCGGCAACGCCACCTTGTTGTTTCTTTATGTTCAGAAGCCCACTTGTGCCGGGCGTGTTCGCTGGCGTTTGTGAGGAACGCGGTTCTTGTCATAACAGCGTTCATACTGGCGTTTTCACTGAGTTCCTTTCTGTCAGCGCGGTCGACGCCCTTTCAGCAGCTATCGCGTACCATTCTTGAGTGGAACAGCAAATGATTGGCACAGAAAACAACATAGACATTTAGGGTGTTTCGCATCGTCAACGCATCACCGCCGCTAATGTTGTGGCGACATCTGCTCAGTTAACATCAAACCACTTTTACGGCTTGGCATCGCCTCAGTAGCCCTAGCAGCACCAAAACAAACGAGCGATATAAATAATAGCGAACGAAGATACCTGATGATTTGTTCTCAGCGTTAGATTAGACTAAGCGATGACAGATTATGCCACTTATTTCTTGCTGTCCGGGCAGAGAGCCAGTAAGAAGCACGAATTCGGATGGAAGCGGGTGGTCTGGGGTGTATGGGTGCTGCCATGTTGCTGTTCGTCACCGAGGTTAGGGTGGTTATTACGGCTACTAGCCCGTAATCTCTTCATTATTTCAGAAATTTCGAAGTGCATGCGTGAAGGGCCTAACGTTCCACGTAGCGCCGTAACGCTTTATGCGAGAAGCACAGCTAAAGCATTTGCACCTCGTTGATAATGTGAGTTAAACCGGGGACTATATTATGTGCTGCGCAAGGACACTGCCTGTTTACTCCTCGTAGCTTCGGCAGTGCTGCAAGGTAATTGTGAGATGGAGTATAGTTCCTTCAAAGCGTTGTTTCTACGCGTCCGTCCCATTCGGCGCGTTTCGAATAGAAAAAGGGCAGTTTTGTCGACGCAATAGCACAGTGCCAGGTGGCGACCTTACCTCTAGCTATAGTGCACTATACCTCTAGCATCGTCCTCGCTCATAGCATCCTTCCATAGCAAAAATATCTCTGCGACGCGCGAGTGCTCCGCGTGGCAGTGAGTCCGCGTTCCTAGCTCGCCCCGCAAAATAATCGCAGCCGGCCAACGGGGAAGACAACGCGCGTTGCGTTTCCCTCTGGTCTGGCAGCGTTGTTCAGTAACCCTATGCCGCGAGTAGACGACCTGAGCCCAAGTTCGGCGTACAATCATTGACGCTCTTCTGGGTGTCACACCGCTTTCACTGATTCCGCTCTCACCGTGCAGCTACCAGAAGCATGACCGCAAGGGTTTGTTTAATCATTGATCATGGACATTAGTCGTCGGGATACAGATGTACCACCAAGCGTCAACGTAGGTGAATCCACGTTAAACGTGGTTATAACTCTCAAACACCAATAGACATTGTGCAAGCTCTCTTATATCAATGTAGAGTAAATATTTAACTACTTCTTTAAGGACACGTTTCACTTTCGTGTTATACCGATTCCTATGACGGAGGGATCAACCATGTTTTTTCGTGCTTACGTGTCTCGTTTTTCGCGCGTCCTTTAAAACGAAAGCTTTGGAGAAGACACTTGGGTGAATATTGACGAGCGACAGGTTTTATATGTAATCGAAATGGCCGACTAACCACTTACGCTGATGACAATTTGCGTGTCACATTCGTTTGTTACTCATACTAGAGGACCATTGATGAGTTCGTTTAGAATTCCTAGCGGTAAAGGTATACTAACCCGATTCCTATTCCGTCTTTGGGCGATACTGTTGAAGAATGGTGTTTCAATACGCCTTTGGTACCAGCCGTCTTGGGTAGCCACCTCGAGCGTAAGAATAGCCAAATACAGAACGACACAGCTTACCAGCAGCTGCGTCATCTTTTCAGGCAAACTTGCTTCCGCGAAAAACCGGACCAGAGTCCTATAAGTGGACTGTTTATTGCTAAGTGTCTCTTATAGTAGTCCGTCCTCCTGTATGTCATCGTGTTTACATTGGCAAAAACACGTTAACTTGTCATTGTTGTAACTGACGTTGTGACACTGTCGGGTATAAAAAAGAAGTATGCGAAGGGTGACTGCAGAGAAAAACAAGCGCAATGTTTAACCTTTATTTCAGATCCTTTTGATACGTCCCACATAGGCTGTCTTCAAAATTGAAGAAATTGTCAGTTTTCGTTTCGGAGGAGCTCTTTTCTTACTCCTTTACGAGACGCAAAAAACGAATCAGCTTTTTCCTTTTTTTTTAATGTATGGCCCCTAAACTTTAGAAGCGCGAATCGACTTTAATGTGAGAAGGCCTACTGCGTTTCATGAAGTTTCCTATAAAAGAAAAACTTATTGGGTGTGACACCTGTCATTCAACCACCCTTTCTGCGCAGCACTGCTCGTGCGACATCTCTTAATCCCTCGAGACGCGCGCTTTAGCATAAAAAAAAAAAAACTTACGTGCTGTGAGCATTCTAGGAGGTGCTTTTCTTAAAGTTAAGCAGAACTTTCTTTAAGCGCGCATGACATGTAGCACAAATGCTCAACGAGCTAGATTACTGGAGCACGTAACAGCATATCCCAGTGGAAGAATACAACAGAATACGACGCAGAAAATGTTTCGTCGTATTTTGGGACATGGTACGCTGTTCTTACCCGTTGTGTGAAGCCAGGCTCTGTTGGGGAGTCAGTAGTGTCAACAGGTCTCTGTAGTGTCACAACAAATTTTTCGCATTACTTCAGCGACTTTTCGGTTATGACTACACATTCTTCTGCGGCACTACAGGCATTTGTTGTAGTACTTCAGCGATTTGTTATAAGAACACACGCGCGGCAGAACATGAGCCAGATGACGAAGAGAGCACGAAGAGGGCACCTTTCCTCATCATGTTCTTCGTTTCTTTCTTTCTTTCTTTCTTTTCTTTCTTTCTTTCTTTCTTTCTTTCTTTCTTTCTTTCTTTCTTTCTTTCTTTCTTTCTTTCTTTCTTTCTTTCTTTCTTTCTTTCTTTCTTTCTATATTGCCCTCTCTCCTTTCCCTCCTCCCAACACTGACATCACTCCTCACCCTCACTTCTCTTCCTAACACCTTGCTATGCTATAGTGTACACTGTCGTCCTTTATGAAAGGGAACACGTGGCCTCCGCTCTGCAGCGGCTGCCTACAGCATCATCAACCGACAGCCAAAGAAATCACGTCGGCTTTTGGCGTCATCTATTGGAAAACAAAATAACGAGTCATGGCCAGTGGACAAGCGCTGCTAGATAACGCTCCCGCTCCGGTCTGACAACGGGCGGTGCCGCCAAAAGCTGACACGCTTTCTTCAGCCGTCGGTTGATGGGGCTGTAAGCCGCCGCCGCAGAGCGCCGGCCACGCGCTCGCGTGTTCCTTTTCATAAAGGACGATAGTGTACATGGTTATGCTGTGGTTTACCACCTCACCTCCTCTTCTTCTCCCCCACAACCTAACACCAGCCCTCTTCATCATCACTTCCCTTTCCCAAGGACTTGCTAAATTATACTATACAAGGCTACGCCATGATTTACCTTCTCCCTTCCTTTCTTTCTTTTCACCCTCGCATCACTTCGCCTCACCTTCATTTCCCTTTCCCACTCCCTTGCTATACTATACTATGCATGACTACGCTATTCTTTCCCCAAACCACTCTCTCTCTCTCTCTGCGTGGCACATACCCGCTCCCTGTGGCGCATACCCGCCGACTTTCCTGTCTACGACACAGGCCTTACTCCGAGCGGAAACAGCTGCGCTGGTAATGTATCACCGTATTAAAAAGGCAATTCGCATGCAACTTCTTGATATTCAACAAGTGAACGAGAAACTAAACTTCCGGCAACAACGCACCACAAGAACAAACGTCTTACACTTTTCTCATAGGTCACGTTTCGCACTCGCTGCTGTGGTATGAACAAAAATGTCATTCAACATGAAACAGACGCCAGGAAAGACAATACGTCTACGATATTTTCTGTCTTAGCTGTGACCTTTTCTTTACGTGTCAAATTACTTTGCTGCTTTTTTGCGCAGCGCAATAAATTTCGTGACTATAACTGCCCCTCTTCCGTATACAACGCTTTGTTTTCTTCTCATAGACGATGATCGAAGAGGCAACTATGTCACGGAGGAGGCTTTCTTGTTTTACTCGCGTGCTTTGGTAACACAAGAAACTAGACTTCGTTCTTCTGAAACAAGTTTTAAATGCGAAGCGTTTCTTAGCGAACCAATATTAATGAGAACTAACAGACAATCATGCCAAGGAAAGTATAGGGTATGTTATTAGTAGTAATTGTAATGTAAATTTGAAGAAAGAAAAGTGGACGAAAAGATAACTTGCCGCTGATAACAGGTTCGGTCCCTGCCAGCGGCAAGTTATCTATTACGTCCACTTTTCTTTCTTCACGTTTACATTGCAATTACTACTTATTACATCCCCTATACCTTCCTTGTCATCATGGTCTCATAGTTCTCATTAATATTGTGTCTAACAAAGAAAAACGAGCCCTTAAGTTTCCGCTTCTTTCCTTCATTCTTAGCAAACCAAAGGCACTCTGACCATTTCTGTCTGTCTGTCTGTCTGTCTGTCTTTCTGTCTGTCTATCTATCTATCTATCTATCTATCTATCTATCTATCTATCTATCTATCTATCTATCTATCTATCTATCTATCTATCTATCTATGCTACCGCTTACTCAGATGAAGGTATCTCAGATGAGGACTCCGGTAGTCTCATAGACAACCTAAGTATAACATATAATAACTGTTGGGGTTTAACGTCCCAAACCACGTCGAATCTCTCTAGCAGAGCCGTGGTACGCACGACTTTCCAAAAGAGAGTCAACGCACGACTCACCTAAACAGAGTCAACGTGACTCTCACGAGTATAAAAGGAGAGTCATAGGACACCTTTTTTCTCTTAAGAGTGTAACTCGTTATGCGCTTTTAACATTTTGTAACCGAACGAAGGTCCCTTCGCTCGCAGCAGTGCCGCGTTCGCTAAAAATCACGCCATATCCACGAAGTGAATGATGATGAGTGGGCGAAGCTCGATCGTTTTCATCCATGGCAGAAAGAGAATGTGTGGTCTGGAACGCGCTTATACTTAATGGTCATCAGCGTCATCGTTATCACGTGTAGTGGGTACATTCCACTATACTGCGTCATTGTCATCTTTATCACGTGTAGTGGGTAAATTCCACTATACTGCGTCATCGTCATCTTTATCACGTGGAGTGGGTACATTCCACTACACGTGGCTACCTACCTCCCTACCTACTACTACTACAGAGGAGGGACAGACCTACACCCTAAGGAGCTTCGCCCCTAAAACTTGGAGGACGCTCGAGCTTCGCCTTCAAGAGTTGAAAGCAATAGCGTAATAGTGCTCCGTGCGCATCGCTTTCTCCACTGCTAGCCTCGCTTCGGTTCTGGGTGCATGCCTCAACCGTGCCACATATAAACGAACGACTGTGCCCGTAACATTGTCCGTTTCGAACTATCCTAGAATGCCTGCTGCGAGTACAGTTGCGTACTGCACGCTACGCCATAATTCTTTCTTATGCGAATCAACGAAGGGCCCACTACGCGTCCGTAAGGCAACACGCGAACGTATGCAGCTGCTTACTTAGTTGATGCTTTTGCAGCTGATGATGATTAAGTATGTCTTAGCGCTTTGTAATTAGTGGGTCTTTAAAACACCCTCGCGTTGCGCAATGCACATGTTTTGACGCCTGGCGAGATGCTACGCTTCTGCCACGCAATGGTACATGCGTTAAGGAGACTCCTTCGACTACATGACATTTATACTATAGTGTTTTTTTTTTTTTAGGGGCGAAGCTCCTTAGGGTATGGGTCTGTCCCTCCTCTGTAGTAGTAGTAGTAGTAGTTGTAGTAGGTAGGTAGCCACGTATAGTGGAATGTACCCACTCCACGTGATAAAGATGACGATGACGCAGTATAGTGGAATGTACCCACTACACGTGATAACGATGAAGTATAAGCGCGTTCCAGTATAGTGAATGTACCCACTACACGTGATAACGATGACGATGACGCTGATGACCATGAAGTATAAGCGCGTTCCAGACCACTCATTCTCTTTCTGCCATGGATGAAAACGATCGAGCTTCGCCCACTCATCATCATTCACTTCGTGGATATGGAGTGATTTTTTTCAAAACAGTGTCAAGCAATAGTGGGACTCTGGGGTACAACACCTGCTTGCCACGCATATGGCCTGCGTTTGATTCTCAGTCGAACAGAAGATTTCTATTATTTGTTTTCTCAACATCTTTCTCGATTTTTCGGTCACTGACAAGATGATGATTTTTCGCTCCCAACCAATGACGCCGACACCGGAATTTCTGCGAAACAAGCTCTTTAACGCTGTCGCATAAAAATAGTGAGCTGCAAGCATTTCTTCGTATGAGATTCCAATTAGTTGCAATCGCACTCATTGCTTCACCCTTGAGGTGAAACTGTGTTTTTTTTTTTTTTTTTTTTTTTTTTTTTTTTTTTTTTTTTCATATCAGCGTTGATGTGCTGCTTTAAGCGCTGTGACGCTTGACATACCCTTGATTTAACTGCCTCTCTCCGGTCTAGATTTGACGTGACAGTCCGTGCAATCTTCAAACTTTCGGGCTGTCGCTCTGCTTGTCAACGTATTGGCGACCCGTACGCGCCTTTGTGAACTTTCTTGGCGCCAGAGTGACATTTGGACTACGCGAACAACAAGCCCTGTATGACCGCGTGCCCTGCCTTTCAATGTTCAGGAACGCGGACACTCCTAGGCCTTACATGTGGGTTTTCGGCGGTACCCAGCCATCGTGCCTGACATGCTGAACAAAGATGATTGATTGATTGATTGATTGATTGATTGATTGATTGATTGATTGATTGATTGATTGATTGATTGATTGATTGATTGATTGATTGATTGATTGATTGATCGATCGATTTTGTATCTACTTCGATTGCCCGCCGATACATATTACGCAGCACTCCAAAGAACGTCAGAGACTTCCGTTGGGTTATAGGGCACATTGGTGAAATAAAGCGAGCAGTAGTCGAAAGTTGATGTGTAAGTAAATAACAGTGTTAGTCCGTGTGCTGTGGGTAGAACTTGAACGTGAATTTGTGCGTGTGAACGTAATATTGGAAAGCGAACTCTTGCAAGCGAAACGTCCATTGCCATGTTATTTTTTTTACTACGTTTTTACTAAGCCTCAGATGCTTCATCAAATGCGAAAACTTACCGTCGGTGTCGGCGTTCCGCGGCGTCGGCGTCAACCAGTGATGAAAAATTGGTCATCACGTGATGACGTCACCGTATGACGTCATAATGACGTCATAAATTGCCAAAGCTTGTCACGTCATCATGAAGTCACTACGGCGTCACATAAAGTGACACATAAAAGTGACATAAAGTGACATCATAAAGTGCTTGTCCTATGTGGTTCTCCTCTTTTCCGTCTACGTTTGTCGCGCTACGCCCACCATGAATCCTCACCAACTAGCCCAATTTGCAGTTCTGCTGACATCACATGCCATCGTCGTGGACCCATCATTGTGGACCCATCTCGGAGGCAGTGCAAAACCTTGTTACGTGCAGAGAGTTCTCGGAGGAGGGCGGGGGAGGAGCAATACACCGACTGAGAAGAAAAAGAGGACGCTCTTTGCCTTCTTGTCTTAGGTCAAACATGCGGGCGGCATGCGGCCCGCTCACCTTTCGCCAGCGGCCCACACATGACTGTCTTCGTCCGATGATCTTTTTTAGATGCGAAGCAGCTCTTTGAATAGCCTGTGTAACGCTGTCCCTCCGTGCGTCCGTACGAACGCGCCGCAACGCGCTCCTCTCGCCGCAGGTGTTGGAGCGGTGCCAAGTAGGTCACGCCGCAGCTGCGCGTTGACGCCACGCTCTCCTCGCAGTGTGCGCTGACGTCACTCTCTCCCTCGCCTGCCGCGCGCTCGCCGCAGCGCCCGCAGCTGCCGCCTGACGCGCGCCTAACGTACGCGTTGAAACATGTCTGTACGTGTCACCTCTCTCTCGCTTCACCCTCTCCACCGCTCCCATGCGCAACGCTGCTGCTTCGCATCCCATCAGGGTTCCCTTTGGGAAGATGGTGTAATTTTTTTTATTTTCTTCACAAGTACATTCATGAGGTATTCATATTGTAAGTAATTTAGCGCAACTAGTAATCCCTCGAAACACTCACACATTCACACACGCTTACACTCAAGAAACACACACAACACACAGCGCTGATATGACAAATTACCAACTAGCCATACAACAAGGTTTAATGAAGTACTCAGACATGACTGGTCTCAAGCATTTCTTTCGCGAGGCACACCATGCGGTCATCATGTGTTGAAACATAACCGTGGGACAAAACTGTATACTTCAATACCTGTCTTTGTCGAATGCATAAGTGACACTGGGAGTTCTTTCTTTGAGTAGTGCTACATGTTTTTTTTTATCTACTTGTTCAATTTTATTAGTAGATGACTCTATTTTGTTTTTGTATTTTTTTTTTTTTTTGCGCTGCAGAAGTCGTAAAAATTGAGTAGCCAAGGTGATATAAATCTCAACCCATAGAGCCACAGCAGACCAGTTACAATAAAAACAGAACAGAAAATGCTGAGTAAGTTAACGATCCCTACTTTGACAAATATAGCCGCGAAAAGCCGGTTGCTCCAAACCGACGCCATGCCGCAGGGTAGAAAAACTCCGCACGGGCATCCTTAGTCGCTATGCCTCCTTCCCGTATGTTAAATGATCGAAAATACGATATTCGTAAATGTATCCGGCAGGACAGGAGCCCAACTCGCAAGCATGGAGAGTCTAAGAAGTTACAAACGAGAAAAAAAGCCGGAACAATAAATAGTTCATAAAGCCATCACACTGTTACACCATGCAAACTGTTTGGGAAGGCGTTGCACAATCCACTCGCATATGAGATATTTTATATGATGCCAGCAATTTTTCTGGCATCTTCTGGCCACGTCTATTGCGCACGAGAACTTGAGCTACTTATTTATTAAGGATAGCTGACGAACATTATGAGTTTGTGGAACAGGCGCGCAACTTTTCGGTGGTGAACCTAGAAGAGCCAGGGTAGGGGCCAGTTGGTTGTACATATATAGTGTCAGCTTTTGCGCACTACAAGTGAACAAGTTCGCGCTTGTCTTGTCCCGTATCGTTTTCTTCGTCTATTTTGTTTACTTGTAGCGCGCAAAAGTTTACACTATTTACACAGTGGTTAACCCTATATCCAACAAGCACGTATTGGGATGTAAGGATCCTGTATAAAAATTCTGATGTTTCCACTCATCACACGAGGACGTCACATGGTGAGGTCATCGTGTGACGTCACCACGTCATCGTGTGACGTCATCACGTCATGACGGTTTTATGCTTTACTAGGAATGACGCCCACGGCGCCGACGCTGACGGCCAATTTTCGCGTTTCATTAGGCATCTAAGGCTCTCACCTTGATACATATATGGAATTCAATAGCATCGATACAACCTCATGACCCTGCTCCCCTGTAGGTGACATCCATGCCTCACATTTAGTCATGTTTACGTCCGCAGCTCAAAAGAAAAAAATAAAGAAAAGAAAAAGAAAGTAATGAAGGTGAAATATCTATCATAGACTGCTGAACACCTGCAGCAGATGTTGCGGTAATGCAATACACCTTCACGCATCGCTCCTCCTGTCTAATTTAAATAGGATACAGTTCGAACAGGTGTTCTTTTGTCTTTGTCCTCATGACGAAGTTATTCATCACCTGCACAGTGATTGCATCGGGGTGTCGTTCTGTTGCAAAGGTATGAAAAACAGCCCTTTTTCCACAAGTGCTTTGGCAGCTAGGTATGCAGCGCGTAGCCGCGAGCAGGGTTGCCGTTGGGTGGACATGAAAAGGCGCCAGAACTCACGCCATAAGTAGCCAAAGTAGCCATGTCATTTGATATTATCGCCGAATTTCTAGCCAAATAGAACAGAAGCGGTATTATCAACAGAGTCTTTACTATTTATGAATGAATAAAACCATTTTGAATAAGTAAAGCCACAAGTTTAAAAAAGAGCCGTGGCGCCAGCTGGAAATTTTCGTCCCCAACGGGGTCCAAAAGTAGCCAATTTGGCGCAAAGTAGCCACCAACGGCAACCCTGGCCGCGAGTTCTGTGGCTGCTACTTCTCATGTAGGCTTAACATGCAGGTTTGGTACTATTTGGAAATCATTAGAAAAAAAAGTCACATGGGGGCTAAAGAGGAAGTTCTCTTGTGTTTAAAGAGTTTAGTTACCTAAAATATAACATGGACACCTGCACATTAACCTTATGTGGCATAAAAACAAGCCTTGATCCGCCAGACCCTTTATCAAGTAGGAAGCTGGCATGGCTATCTCTGAGACCTTTACCTTAACTAACCCAGTAACCAAGGGTTCCAACATTACCCAAGTCTGGGTGCCAACAAAAAACACGATAAGATAGAGAAGTCGGTACGTTGCCATCCATTATTATCTCTGTGATGTACCTTCGGTGGAGAGACTGCTTATTTTTGGTAAACTCTCACTAAAATCTGAAGATAGACATTTTTCGCCTGGAATACACGCTCAAATTAAGCAGAGGTCTGCGTTCTGAAGATCTTCTGAAGTAATGAGCGCTTCATTTGAGGTGTATGCTCATTTGTCATCCGTAATAATCATTCGTCTTAGGCAACAGCAACAGTAGTTCCTGTAGTAGTAGTAGTAGTAGTAGTAGTAGTAGTAGTAGTAGTAGTAGTAGTAGTAGTAGTAGCAGTAGTAGTAGTAGTAGTAGTAGTAGTAGTAGTAGTAGTTGTTGTTGTTGTTGTTGTTGAAGTCGTTAGCAGTTTCTTCCGTGGAACAGGCATAGGCCGTTTCACTGATCTCCGATTACTCTTGCCTTGCACCAGCTGACACCATGTTGTGCCTGCAGTGTTGTGTAATGGCATTAAAATGGAAAAGCACAGAAGCTCTCTCTCGGTTGCCTGCCTACACCAGCCAGCCAGAACTTCCGCGATGTCCGACTTGATTTAAAATGTACATTAAGTCTTCTTAGAAGTATCGATGCTCAAAAGCTAGAATAATTAAACAGTTACGAGTGTAAACAAGTTTATTGGCGATGATATTGAGGGAAAGTGCCAATACAACGAAGGCGTCTCACCCCGGGTTAATGACGTTGCCAAACGAGAAACAGGCAAATAAATGAATATTAATGTTAACACTTGAAGTTTTGTTCGCCCATGATGGGGTCATCACTTTGTCAAAGGAAGCGTGAACACTGTGCTGGGTTCTTCTGTCGACATATATTGCCTGTACTTCTCAAACTTTCTACCACGAAGACCTCAAAGCGCAATATGCCATCGATATTCTTGCAGCGCTAGCCTTTCCTCCGCCAAAAAAGAAACAAGAACAAGATAGCTCAAGTGACACAACGCTTGTTTTCGTGGTTTGATAATCACCCAGAAGGTCTCTTTGCGAAGCTGACGCAGGCTGCGAATGTAGCGAATCGCATTGGCCAGAATGCTTTCAACTCTAAGCCGGCTTAACGAAAATTTGAAGTATAATAAGTGCTCACTTGTGTCATGACGAGATATC